>JAIPMN010080184.1:0-11274 GCA_020650975.1 Apostichopus californicus
TATATATGTGTGTGTGTGTGTGTGTGTGTTTATATGGAATATGGATTTCTCCTTCATTTAGTTGTTCATGAGTCAAATTAACCTTCGCGCAAACGCTCCGTATTTCTAAAGAAAGCAGAGCATAGAAAATTGTTACCAGCTTTATTTGTAAGTAAGAGACCGTTGCAGAGTCGTAGATATACGGCTCTGGTCCGTTGAGGTGAACATTGCACCCAAATACCTTGCATTTGAATCCTCCCTTGGCATTGTACAACACTTCTAACTTTTGCTGTTTTGCTGTCATACTACCTGTAGTTGGACTATAGTTATATGCCTGGACTATTATGTGATTTTATACTGTAATTATGAATTTGAGACCGTGGTACCCCATCATAGAACATGTTTGGTTAAGACAGGGGATCAAGTAACGAATATTTGGAGTACTAATTCCGTCTCTGCTTTCTTCCATGTAATTACACAAATTAGTTTCCAGTGGATCCGGTTCAAGCAATAGAGGTACCTCGGTTCCGGTTGACCCCATTTCATACCCTTCGACAGCAGAGGAATCGGAAGTATCTACTACCAATGATGGTAAGCTACTTGATTTACGCTGAGATGAACATTGCCCCCCCCCCCCAAATACCTTGCATTTGAATCCTTCCTTGGTATTGCAGAACACTTCTAAATTTTGTTTTATTTTGCCTGTCATATTTTCAATGTGAGCTTAAGTCATCATGTTTAACATGGGCTTAGGCTGTATGTAACAATGTTGTAGGACTATAGCCATATGCCTAGGTTATTATGTGATATTATACTGTAATTAGGTGTTCCAGGTCGTGGTACCCCAGCATAGAACATGTTTGTTGAAGACAGTGGATCAAACAACGAATATTTGGAATGATAATTCCGTTTTACTGCTTTCTTCCGTGTGTTTACACATATTAGTTACCAGCGGACCTGGTTCACGCAATGGAGGTACTTCGCTTCCGATTGACCCCATTTCATACCCTTCGACAGCATAGGAATCGGAAGTATCTACTACCAATGATGGTAAGCTACTTGATTTACGCTGAGATGAACATTGCCCCCCCCCCAAAAAAAAATACCTTGCATTTGAATCCTTCCTTGGTATTGCAGAACACTTCTAACTTTTGTTTTATTTTGCCTGTCATATTTTCAATGTGAGCTTAAGTCATCATGTTTAACATGGGCTTAGGCTGTATGTAACAATGTTGTAGGACTCTAGCCATATGCCTAGGTTATTATGTGATATTATACTGTAATTAGGTGTTCCAGGTCGTGGTACCCCAGCATAGAACATGTTTGTTGAAGACAGTGGATCAAACAACGAATATTTGGAATGATAATTCCGTTTTACTGCTTTCTTCCGTGTGTTTACACATATTAGTTACCAGCGGACCTGGTTCACGCAATGGAGGTACCTCGCTTCCGGTTGACCCCATTTCATACCCTTCGACAGCAGAGGAATCGGAAGTATCTACTACCAATGATGGTAAGCTACTTGATTTACGCTGAGATGAACATTGCCCCCCCCCCCAAATACCTTGCATTTGAATCCTTCCTTGGTATTGCAGAACACTTCTAACTTTTGTTTTATTTTGCCTGTCATATTTTCAATGTGAGCTTAAGTCATCATGTTTAACATGGGCTTAGGCTGTATGTAACAATGTTGTATGACTATAGCCATATGCCTAGGTTATTATGTGATATTATACTGTAATTAGGTGTTCCAGGTCGTGGTACCCCAGCATAGAACATGTTTGTTGAAGACAGTGGATCAAACAACGAATATTTGGAATGATAATTCCGTTTTACTGCTTTCTTCCGTGTGTTTACACATATTAGTTACCAGCGGACCTGGTTCACGCAATGGAGGTACCTCGCTTCCGGTTGACCCTATTTCATACACTACGACCGCAGAGGATTCGGAAGTATATACTACCAATGATGGTTAGCTACTTGTTTTATATTGTTTAGTTAAATCTAATTAATCCCCTACCTCCCTGCTCCCCCCCCCTCCTCTTATTTGATACAATTCACTGCTAGTTAATGCACTTAAAGAAGAAGTGAGCATAAAGAACATCAGCGACATTTACATTCGTGGTTATCATAGGATAACGATGTATCCACCCCCCTCCATAGCTAATATAGTTTCAATTTGTTTAGAACATATCCGTACATTAACTATTGCGAGAACTGTACTCTGTACTTAGTAACCTAAGGCAAGAGTACCCCCAGATAGAACATTTACATTGAAGACAGCAGATCAAATAAAGACCATTTAGCATGCTAACTATGCTTATTCAAGCATAATAAACGATACATAAATGCAACTACGAGATATATATTTAATATGACTAACTCCAATAACATTCAACTTTGTGAAAGCTTTCTAAAAACTGTGATCTGTGTAAATGTTTACCTTCTTTTCCTTCTGTGTTGCGTATGCCAAAACCACCTTTTGAAAGTGTTTTGATTGTTAATCTAAGACGTTCTTTATACTTACTCACATTCAAATCGGTTTTTTTTACATTATCATTTATCTAAGTGGAGATTGTACAAAGAACAGTATGTGTTTTTACTGTTAACACCTGTCAAATAGGCACTTAAAGCTTGACAACATAATCATCAAAAATATTGAGACTACATACATTGTAACTTGTGTTGGCGTTTGTTGTTGTTTTATTCCGTTTTTAATTTTTAATCAAAGCTTCGCAGAGATTGAGACACTAAAAAGGATATGTGTTTTCCTTAATAAGTAGACCCATCTTGGAATTAATAACTGAAGATTTTATCTTTATTTTATTCACTTACTGAAAAGCCCAGCAAATAACGTAAATGACCATTGCAAGATAATTAATGTGGTCGCGTATCCCTGACTTGTGCCTCTATTCGATACCTCCCCCCCCCCTCCCTACCACATCTTCTCAAATCGAGGTAGATTAGATCAACCAGTAAAATATTTTCCAAATCGCTCATCATAAAATCAAAGTAACATACATAAATATTACCAGGAACTTTGTGCGGGGAAATAGCCCCTGCCATATGCCCCTTATCGAGTATTTTGCAAAGTCTGTCCAATCTAAAGATATTGAGCCTATTACTCTTTGTAATTTTATACCACATTTAATACGTAGAAACATTAAGTCACAATCTAGCAATCAATGAACATAATCCTCTTAAGTTCCTCAAGTCATTTACAATACAAGTGGTCAAGCCTCATACATAGTAATGTACCTGAACACATGGTGTATATACCTCAACCAAGTCTCTTAGCATGTGTGTATTGGTTTGAATGTATTGCTAATAAGTTAATGACTTGAAAAACGGATATGTTATTAATATGTTTGTTATTGTTTTTCATTGATGTGCATTATGAAACACATGGCATGAACTCACCAAATTGGCACGCTATCGGTTCTTCAATAACAATCTTTCCCGATTAACCATTAAGGGTCTTTGTTTCGTTTTTGCCTGGTCTCAACATTATTACTATGGCGGCGGAAGGAGGAGGTTGGTGAGGGGGTAAACAAGTGATATGAGAAACTGATTTGAAATTGAAACGAGAATGGAATAGGGATTTCTCTTTCATTGATTTGTTAAGGAGTCACATATCTATCTGATCCGTATTCCTAAAGTTAGCAGAGCAAAGAAAAATGTTATCAACTTTATTTGTAAGTAAGAGACCGTTGCAGAGCCGTAGATGTACGGCTCTGGTCCGTTGAGATGAACATTGCCCTCAAAACACATTGCATTTGAATCCTTCCTTGGCATTGTAGAACACTTCTAACTTTTGTTGTTTTGCCTGTCATACTACCTGCTGTAGGACTATAGCCATATACCTGGTTTAATATGTGATTTTATACTGTAATTATGAACTTCAGACCGTCATAGATCATGTTTCGTGAATACAGTGGATTAAGCAACGAATATTTGGAGTAATAATTCCGTTTCACTGCTTTCTTCTATGTTATTACACATATAAGTTGTCAGTGAATCTGGTTCAAGCATTGGAAGTACCTCGCTTCCGGTTGACCCCATTTCATACCCTAAGACAGCAGAGGAATCGGAAGTATCTACTACCAATGATTAAGCTACTTGTTTTATGTTGTTTAGTTAAATCTAATTAATCCCCTTCTTCTCTCCCCTTCCCTCCTATATTTTTCATACAATTTACTGCTATTTAATGCACTTAAAGAAGAAGTTAGTCAAAAGAACATCATTAAGATAAACATTTACATTCGTGGTTATCATAGGATAAATATGTGACCCCCTCCCTGCAAATACGAGTTTCAATCTGAATAGCCAATATCCGTGTGTTAAATATTGCCAGAACTGTACATTGTAGTGAGGCACTTAAGGCAGAGTAGCCCACCATATAAATTTTTGGTGAAGACAGCAGATCAAATAGAGAATGTTTGGAATACAAATTCTGTTTCACTCATATCTACCATGACATTACTCACATTCTAGTTACCAGTGAACCTGGGTCAAGTAATAAGGGTACCTCGCTCCCGGTTGACACCACATCATACACCACGATCCGTACAAACTGCCTTACGAGTTATGGCAGTGTTATTGAGGTAAGAATTAGGAATAGCTATGTTTCGATCATGTTTCGATGTAATTGAAATATTTAATTATCATAGCATTGCTATTCTTTAGTTTTATGTAGTCAAGTTTCATTTTAGAATAATTAGAGTTCACCCTATTTAAAGTTTCCGTCCACTGTTGCGTTTTACACGTGAGTATTACAAATTCGAAAAATGGATAAAGAAATGATGGGAGCCAGATGACATCATTAGATATTTGTTTTTAATTTTCATGTTTTGTTATAACCTAATCGATAAGTCAGATTTAACACTTGTTGACAACATACGGCAGTTTTTAGTTTGAAGTTGTTTGTAAAATGGACTTGATGTATATTTTAATATCCTAATTAAAATGAAATTTGCATAAAGTTTATATCGTTTGTTGTACAGTTTCCTTTGGTACAGAAGACAAAGAAAACACGGAAAGCCAAAACAAAACAAGATTATCGACTGTATCATGAAACACATTTCAGTGAAGTGATTTACAAACTAATTTGGACCATTATGTGTCTTCTCAGATACAGAAAAGTAAATCAACATCTTGACTTAGTGCTTAGTGTTAAGTTAGTCTCGTTCTGACCAAGCTATATCATCTTTACACACACCGGCTCAATGAAGCCAAGATGATTTTACGCTGTTAAATACATTTAAATACATAACAAGTTATTTAACATTTAGTGAATAGAAACATTTGCATCCTAAATAACTTAATATGATATGATATTTTATGACTACATTTTGAAATTTGGAAGCGTATTTATTAGTATTCTCTCATAATGTTTTGAGAGTTGATTTTGGCTATGCCATATTATGATAATTTTAATGTAAAATCAAGCTTGAGGGTGGAATTCCGTTCTCTTTTTGAAAAGAAATTTTTGTTTTCATAAATTCTTTATTATTTTATTTTCGTGTGTGTGTGTGTGTCTGTTTGCATTGTTTTGTCTTCTATTTGAAAACAAATCGCGTATTAATAGAACGGAGGTGCTTGGTAAGCTGTTTTCGAACCAGCGACATTAGGCGCTTATGAGTACAAGTCCTGTGTTCTACAAAGTGGATTAAACGCCTTAAGTTGGTAGCGATCTCTACTTAATTAACCATGTCTCTCTGTTGGTACAAGGCAGAAGACATGGTATATTGCATACAGTGAATCACAGATCTATAATTATATGTTTTTTTTTATATACAATTTTTATTTTTCTGTTAGTTTTCTTTAGTTCATTATTTTATTTTAAAACTTCTGTTGAAATGATTTCTCTTTTGATTCAGAATGGTTCATTTCTCGTGAATGAAGACTGTACAATGATTTCAACCTGTGATAATGGAGTAATGAATGACAATGATCTATACCAGTGTAGCTCTAATGCGGTTTGTGAAGTCCGTAACGATGTACGCAAATGTTACTGCCTGAGTGGTTACCAAGGTAACGGAGTGAATTGTACAAAACACATGACCGACTGTAAGGATTGGTACAATGCTGGAAACACTAATATTGATATATATACCATCATACCAACTAACTCGAATGGATCATCATTTGATGTTGCCTGTAATATGACTGATAGAGGAGGATGGACGGTAAGTCTAGTATGACATCATATAGTGTAGACGATATATTGTATATGTATAATATGACTGAGGGAGGAGGATGGACGGTAAGTCTAGTATGACATCATATAGTATAGACGATATATTGTATATGTATAATATGACTGACGGAGGAATATGGACGGTAAGTCTAGAATGACATCATATATTAAATATAGACGAGATATACTATATGTATAATATGACTGACAAAGGAGGATGGACGGTAAGTATAATCATAACTCCTTTAGTCTAGACGGTATATATGATTTTCAATCGGGGGAGGTGTGGCATCCCCAACCCCAACCCTAACCTCAAATCAACTCCACCCCAACCTAACCTCACCCCAACACAACCCCACCCAGACCCCATCCCCAACCCCGTATCTGCGCACTATTTACAGTTTTACAGTGTAAAAATGTACCTCTTTGCGTGATGCTTTCCTACATTACTCATTGAGGTTGTATAAAGGCATACTCTTTTTCTTTTTTTCATTTTAATGCATTGCATAATTTACACTAACATTTTCCTTTACATCCTTTGACCACATAACCTGTGGCGTTGTACATTGATGAGTAATGCACTATACACGATCAGAATATGGTATCCTATTTACACATGTTTAAGGTTGTGGGCCTTTTTGACCTTATTGCGTCATATCTCACGTAGGAACCACATCTATTTTGTCATTTTGATATTTACAACAATAGGCCAGATGCAGTTTTCACCTCTTGGAGTTTCACCTCTGACCTTGGGCGCTATGATGAATGTCTTTTCTTTTCCGGACTGAGAATGGGGAGAAGTTGCTGACATCTTTAGTTTAGACAACCACATGCATGTAATTTAGTTGCTCGCTACAATATTTGAGAATAAATAACATCTCGTTTTAATGATACTGGTATAACAGTGTTAGTATGATATTTCTCTCTCCCCATCAATCAGGTATTCCAACGTCGCGTTGATGGTTCTGTTGATTTCAATCGTAACTGGATCAGCTACAAAGAAGGCTTTGGTGAGCTGGATCATGAGTTCTGGTTGGGTAATGATAAACTGTATTACCTCACCAATCAAGGCAATTATCAACTCCGGGTTGATTTCGTGACCAGAGATGGTATTCCACTCTACGCTAAATTTGACCGGTTCCGTATCAACAGTGAAAGTGACAACTATCGACTGTCTACATTGGGAGATTACAGCGGAAATGCAGGTTTGTGAACAGTTAGGCTATTGTATGCTTAAACGTCATAACAGTGAATGGAAGTTTTTCAATATACTAGTAATATTTGGATGTCGAATATGTTTGGAATAAGTCTGGCAATTTATTTCTTTATACGTAAGCTGCAAGTTGTCATACCATGTTAATACACGTAATAATAATAAGAATTAAACATTTCACACAAGTTTTATCAAAGATAGTGAATTTTTTACATTGATTTCGCTGATGTAAATTATGTGTAACTCTTTACCCGTTGAACGTTTGCCTTTTATTACCACTTTAATGTTAATAATTTCAAATTGATTTTTTGTTTTAATTGATTGCATTAAATAAAATAATCTTCAGTATTTTAGACAGTATTCATAAAAAGTATACAATCCAAGCGTTTAAGAGTTTGTCGGGATATCAACAAATTAAAACAATGGAAAATAAAAATGTCATTCGGACCATATGCATATTTACTGTTAGTAACTCAAATACAAATACTCAAAATCGGGGAGGGGGGGGGGGTAGTGGTGGTGGGAGTGAAAAACCCTCCAGGGACAAAGAGGCATGTGACATTGGGCAAACCACGAAATTACCTTAAAACACGTACGTGAGATAAACCCTATGTCAATTTTATTTTTCAACAGCACAGTATTTTTTATTAAAATTGTCTTTAAGTTGTCAAAACAGAGTATTTTCACAAAATTGGGAGGGTGAGAGATTCATCCCCCAGCCGAGTGCCCGGCTCCTCTGCCCTGTCAATTTTTTATAATATGATAACTCATGATGTTTAGAGATAATTTCCAGCTCAATATACATTACTTTAATTAAATCCATTCATTTTATTGTTTAATCTTCAGGTGATGGTGGTAGTTTACGTAATCATTTGAAGTTATCCTTCAGTACCTCGGACATGAACAATGGAGAATGTTCGTATGGCTACCATTGTGGCTGGTGGTTCCGGGATTGTAATGTACATTCGATCAATGGTGACTATCATGCAGCACTGAATGCAATGACAGGTATATCCTGGTATAGCCAGTCTGGGCCGTATGATAATATCAAGTATACTGAGATGAAGATAAGGCCTGTCTAGTGCGTTGTAGATGTTTAGAATAATTCTCAGCTTTATAAGATCTAGAGATAACTTAAACATCATACACAGAGAATGATGTTAAACTGATCATCATTGGCAGTGAAACAAGTATTTGATGTTTAATATAAAGAAACAAGAAATATTAAAAATATTTAATTGTTAAATATCCGTGTTAGACCTTCTGCTATCATTCTTATAATGATGCATATTTAATGTTCGTAACACAGAGTGAGCCTGTAAGTATTGTGGTAAATAGCTACTATATTCCCCTTTATTTTACTTTAATATGTCATCTGTAGACATTACGATTCAAGTATATATGTCTGAAATTAAGCAACTTCTTTATTTTTTGGGTTATCCTGTTTTGTCTGTTTGTTTCTTTGGGGTTTTTCCATTATGTTGTAATAACTGTTTACCTTTCATACCTCACGGTCAATAGTGTATTGACTGATATGTGTAAATTGTAGCGTGCAGGTTTTTAATGATACAAAGGTTTACGTTAGAGCTGATAATTATAACCTCAGCTGACAGACCTACTTAGAAATCATTTTAGTCCGATGCTTATTAGGCAAAGTAAATTAGGATAATTGTTATATAGACAAAGTTGCAGATTTTAGGTTTAATACATCGGTTATAACAAAGTGATATGTAAAATACTGCCTTTGTTTTAAATTGTAGCTGAAAAACCTATTCACCAGGATTTAAACATCTACTTTGGCTGTATTGTAACAAACTATAAATACATTTAAAGCAGGAAAAGTTATCGTTGTAAAAAGTTTACATCTATAATTATAATACATTCTATGCATGCTATCATTCTTTATAAATCTTCTCTGTCAATCCAGAAATTATAGTAAATTTATTTGAAAAATATCCGCGAAGAAGAAGAAAACAGAAAAGAACATCAAGAAAGAGAGATAAATATTAGTATATATTACGTAACTTGTTGTGGGACGAAATTAGTAATAGTCTCAAAGTTGTAGGCAAAATCGGATAATGCCGGTCAAAGAATTGGCTAAGATTTTATTTATTTGCTGTTTTTCTTCATTAATGGTACATGCGAAGCATAGCCATATCAATTATTTATTCTAGTTAATATCCATTCCATTCCCCCTTCCCTTATGATCGTGTTCAATTATCATTGATTATCATTTCACTTTAATCTATTACAAATGATTATAGAAAGAAAAAAAAATCATTTTTTAACATATATTTATTAATGTCATTTGGAGATTCGATGAATATATGTAGTCACTCAAAAACAGCTTATTTCTTGTTATTGCCCTCTCTTCGTCGTTCTTTCTTTCACCATAATGTCTCCAAAATATCATATATCGTTTTGACCAATTCCAGATTAACCAACCACTATCGTTCAACGTTATTAAATGGATCATCCATCCGTAATATGCGAATTTACTTAACCCCGACTCCCCAATCTGCTAATTTATATAATCCGTCCTCGATATATAACTTGAGAAACCTTTTGTAGTTTCCATCGTTAAAGTTGCGGTCATTATTCACCCACCCCCCTCCCTCCTCCCCCAGGAATCAGCTTCGGAATCAGTTTCCTTACATCGGAACCAGCTTCAACTGTCCCACGGTTACACTTCCTCCTTTTTAAAATCCTGGATACGCCTCAGATGACAATACGTAATTGCTATGACTTATGACTGTTAAGTAAATGCAGCATCATATTTGACATTTTTGAGACAATTAAACATTAAATCTTAAGTGTGCGTGTGTGTGTGTGAGGGGGGGGGGGGTTGCAGGGGTTAAGCTGGGCTATCTAACCTATTAAGTATTCATTGTCACCGGGCTACTAAAATAAATCTGAACATCACAAATGACACTCAGTTAAACATATTTGACATTACATTTCATGAGAGTTGCTCTATGGATACTTTAAAAAACACATTTTTATGTGAATTGATTGCCTTTTACTGATTTTCCACCTCAATATATTTATTCAACACAAGTAAAGAATAACACATATACACTGTTAATCATTAACACATGAAGTTGACTGCATAGTCTTTAGTACGTCAGTACGTGAAGAGTTGATATATTTCGAGGTCGGATAATTACTGTAGGCTGAGTAAAGTGCAGAGGTATACTATTATCTTTAATTTGTTCATATTTGACAAACCAGTAATATCACACTAAACCAAAAATATCCCAAACTGGAATCTTTATTACCGAAATAATCCTCAATGTCTCTCATTGGTGAATAATTAGTCGAGACCCTAACTCTGGGGGACTGACGGACGAGGCGCAGCCGAGTTCATTATTGCGTAAACTGTTGGGTCGAGACTGCTTGTTCACCAATAACAGGCAGCCTAAAGTAATTTATTCCTAAAATAACGGATGGTAAGGATATGATGTCATATCAGCCAATCATATACGCAAGAATGAAAATAACATATAGGAAGAGTATGTAGGGTTCATAACATGGGTCCGTTTGCTGGGGAAGGTTAGTGTATGAGTGGTCTGCATTCGATAATTTGACGTTATGTAAGAATAACTCGCTTCTGTTTCCTTAATGTATGATGACGTTATGCCCAGCTGGCTAGCGGGTAAAATACTTCTTTGAATAACACCTCATATGTAATTCTTTTAATCCTCTTTATATTTTCGTTTTTTTTTCTTTATTTTCCTAACTTTCTCAGGAATGACAATGATATACTATACATCCACAAAACTTTCAAGATTTAGCAATTAATACAGTTTCACCATCTAACAGTATACAATTAGTGTGCGTTGGATATAGAACGAAAATCAAACATAGGACAACTATAAATATG
>JAIPMN010080220.1:941-33335 GCA_020650975.1 Apostichopus californicus
GTCTAAATGAAACCATTTGACTGTCACAACCCACTCTTTTGGTAATGGGGGGGGGGGTTGGAATTGTATCATGGTTTACTGAAGTGAAATGGTTAATTAATTCAATAATACATTATTTTGCCAGGTGCACAGTTATATCAGTTTTGTACAGAAACGTACAGAGTTTCCTAGCACCATATAAATCCATGTTTGTATTATTAAGAAAGTTTGAGGTGATAAATTCCTGTTTTTCTTTGCGAGCTGGTTTGGTTTACCAACATGTGCTAACAATTAAACATACAGGGGCGTTTTCCTATTCTATACAATTTCACATGTTGTGTTTTAGTTCTTTGTATTTCTTTGTATAAAGCTGTCATAAAAATTGAGTTAAGGAAAAGGTATTGGAAAGTAAACGTAAGCTAGGAATAGTTCATATTCAAGGATTACATTGTTTAATCATTGGGTTTTACTGAAAAGTTTTGGGATCAGTTTTTCTCTTGACCAAAGGACAGTCAGTAGACATTCATATAAAGAAACCAGTGATGAATGCTTCTTTAACAAAAAGGTCCAAAAAAATAATAATAAGAAGAGATTAATCAAAAGCAATATGAAAGGTATTGATTTATTACAATCCATACAAATAAATATTGACATACAAATAACTATATTCATTAAAGCTTCATTTGTGTCTCTTGTAAAGTAGCATATCTTGTTTGCGAGACATAACGTACGGTCGCCCGTGGCGGTGCCTGAACAAGCCTGGACTAATATTTGGTGACTAACCCATGTTATGGTGCAAATTGTATTCCACATTGGAGAGGTAGTATCTTCGGCATATATTTTCATATTTTGTTAGTGATTTTGGCTGGATAAATGGTAAATGGTTTAGAGGTACATTTCAGTAATTGTTTTTACACAAAATGGTTTGATGTCGTCTAAAATGTATATCAAAGTGCGATTTAAGGTGAGCAAAATTTACTTCTTTCAAGATTTTGTACTAAAAGTTAAACCTGCACTTACATTTCCTATATGCCAATTTATAATGCAAATTCATAAATGCCTAAACCAACTTTCTGTATACTGGACCAGTCTCGAATGCGATTCGAGACTGGTCGAGTGTATAGAGAGGAGAATTGATTCAGGATCGAAATGTTAGACAAACTTTGTTTTGTTGCCCTGGCAATCATGAAGTCATAATTAAAAGAAATGAAGACATGGTGTAACGTTGCCATGAGAGTATATGCAAATATGTTTATAGGCAAAGCAATTTTCCAAATTGCAAAAGAATACTGTACAGTATATATAGCCTACATGCATTTAATTACAGCAGTAGTACTGTATATGTTTTCACACACATCGAGTCTCAATACACACTGTACGTACTTCTTAAATCATCCAGCTAAATACTTCGAAAGTTCGAGTAACATGAATGACTTCGGGATTAATTTTGAGCTTAATTTTGAGCTAGAGTCAATGTCAGCAACCTTATCGAGGTGCTTCAACGAAGAACCGAAGCGTAAAGTGTCCAATGTTGACACTAACAGAAGAAACCTTGTCGCTAAGCCTAACAATAACGTTAGAACTACTACTACTAGCAGTAACGACATGACTGACCAGGGACTAGGCCTAGCGATCTTTCAGACTCGCGGTTACTACAAGTACACACCTGTCGAACAATGGGGCTCGAAACCTCTTCAAAAATGGTCATTCTCAGGCCTAGTAAACGTTTATTTGAACGGTTCATCTACCGACTAGGGATAGACGAGTTCTACTCAAAAGAATGTTAGCAACAGGCAACGTTGCTACCCTAACTGTTGTAGCGTTTACGGTCTTTTCAGAACACACACAACTCACATCTGTTAATTGCGCAATTTGACCTGGTAGGTCAAAAAAACCTTTTAAAATGTTATCTTTAGAAATTTGTTCATCTGTTCTTATTTAATTTGCATTTCTCTCCATTTTTTAGTGTTTGAATTGATTAAAGTACAAAAATTTAAGACCAAACGACACTGCTTCATTCGTATTTTTTCACTCTTAATGTTCGTCGGAAGAAAATGCTGTTTTACATGAGGTGACTATTACGTCATTCAGGAAAAAGATCAAGGGAGGCATAGGGAGAATTAAGTACAGATCAGCCAAAATTAGCGAAAAAATGCCGTTTTCTAACATTTGTGAGGGTCATTTTATGAATGGGGATAAAAACGAGGGTACCCGGTCTTAAATTTGATTTGAGACCTCTGATGACGTCATCGAGAAGGGCAGCGGACCTCGGCTATCGCCTCGGTCCGCTCAGCCTCCTCGATGACGTCATCATCAGTCTCAAATCAAATTTAAGACCGGTTCCCCTCGTATTTATCCCCTAATTGTATTCTGTGTTGAACTTGTATGACCTTGGGCATATATTTGCACATATTTTGGAAGCTTTCACATATGCAATTTGGTAGGGATCTTTAGGACAAAACAAGGTCTTTTCAGTTTTGCTAAAGTTAAAGGTTTTAGAGTTACGATTTTTCAGTAGAGGTCGAGTTTCCATTCAACGGGTGACTTAAATATAGTAAATCACATATAATTTACCTAAAATAATTTTTGGCTTTAATATTGTATTGTAATAAAGTTACGACAAATTTCCCCCCCCCCCAACCATTTCTCCATTTACCTACCCAATCAGGAGTTTTGTTTTTAACTTTCCCTGACAATGTCAAGAATGCGAACAATAAAAGTGGGAAGTGTAGTAATAATAACAGTTTACTGTATGGTCTGAATATAATAAAGCTTGTGTCAACTTAAATGTGTATAGTTACCTACTGCTAAACTGTTTTAACCTAACGGTGAATCAGGTTGTAGATAAATTCCTTAGCGGCACTGAAGTAACTGATTTGGTCTTCTTCAACTTGAAGGCTAGCAACATTTAAACTGAAATTATCATGAAGAGATAAAAGTTTATCACGATTCATTAGTATCCCTCCAGGGATGTTGACAGCTTCGGTTCCATTCCCTGCCTGCTCTGGCATGGCAATGTAATATCAATACTGTAAAATTGTTATATTGCTTTCAGTGGCAATGTTGCAAAATAGGATATACAAAAGCAATTGTTGTGTAGTCTCTTTGATCTACATTGTTACATCTTCAATTGAGTTCTCAATATTAACAGCACGGCAGGTCCTATACATTCTGTTAATCATTTAAATGATCCCATACATTCTGAGTGACCATCAGCCAAAGTTAGGGGAGGATATGGAATGGGAGGAGGGGTTCTAATTTGGATTATAGTCACCAGTTCTGATGAAATAACCCACAGAATATATACAAGGAAACAGATTGAAGGATTATGAAAGCAATAGTCACAGCCATGTTGCATTACAATTATTGTGGGTTTAAAACAACAATGGATTTTCCTTAAGTGATGAATTGCAATAGTACTGTGCATTGAGGGGCTATTCTGTGGTTGATAGCCCAGTATGACAGTTTAAAAATTAACGTTGAATATAAAAAAAACAAAAATAGTTAAGCCAAGAAAAGGCCCATGAAGATGTTTTGAGGTCAAATCTAAGTAGGCCTCCCATTGTATATATATCCTAATATTGTTTTCATGATAACCACTTATGCATACATAACTCTATATGCTAAGTCACTTTGCTAACAACTTTTTACTAGTCTAATTCTAATGTCATCACCTTGCATAAGGCTGTTGTTTGCATTGGAATCAATGAAAGTGAAAGTGTAACATTATAGTAAACAAACGTTATCCCACAAGTGATGAACCTATACCAATGGTTTGTTATTACATTTTTAATTTTGGAACAGAAAATTCTGTCTTGGATTAACCTTTCATGGTTATTACGATTTGTGAGGTGTTGAGGCCATGTTACTTGAACTGAGTGGTATTTGATTTGGCGTCAATAGTTGTTAGAATGTTCCATCCGTCCTTCCAAGATAAAACAATAACCTTAAAGATAGCATTATCAATTGTATAAAGGAACAAAATGGAGAAACGTATCACAATATTGTACTGAACTACACTGGCAAATAGTGCATAGTGCAATACTCTGTAGAAATGCAAATTGGTTTCTAGTATTAATTACCACAGTGATAAAGTCCATAGAATGCCAAAGCTGAATACAAGTTATGTTCTGTTCTTAGTTTGTGATGAAGATAACCCTGTTAAAAAATATCCAATATTGATTATTGGCAAGAACACATGATGGAGGGCAGCAAGGTCGATTTCATTTGTAACGTCCAGATTGTTTTCATCCTGCATCTTTGTAAAGAGTTTGTAGTAAACACTGGCACATCCCTGAAAAAAATACAAATCCCAATGTACACTCTGAAGTTGCAGCACAAATATTTCACACGTATAGTTTTTAGTATTTACTTTTCATATGTATTTCCATTACAAGATTTAATGTTTGTTGTCAACTACTTTTAAGCACAGTTCTCACAACAAACAAAAAAAAAAGGGGGGGGGATCTGAGTAAAAATAATGATATCAGACTCATTCAAACGAATTACTGCCCCTAGTTAGACGCAAATGTAAAAGCATTTTGGACACTGCGAATAAAGTGTACCTGTCTTTTCTACTGCTTATGTGTGTAGGAAGCGCTTTGAAACCCTGTACTAAGCGCTATATAAATGTAAATTATTATTATTACCTACTGATTTGCATGCTGATGAATGTATATACACAGTGGCTGGCTGTTGTCAACATGTGTTTGGCTAGGTCACAGTGGTATGATCTTCATGTCTTTCTTAAATTCATGTTGTCGATTTCAACAAGTTAATACTATCACCACCATGAAATGATGTGCCTAACTATTAAAATGCAAGTTGACTGTTTGGTTTGTATGGTTAAGTCAATGATTTGCTGTCAAGTAAATGTAGGTAACTGATGGTTGTAATTTGCAACAAATATCTGTTAAAAACAAATTGTCTACTATGCAGATTTATGTGCTCATACATGTAATAAGTTTTGCATTTTGGAATCGTAGCAATATTAAAATGATGGAAATAGCATTAAATTTCCGCTTCCCTATATCCAAGCATCTTTTCATGAACAAGTTGTACCCCAATGTGGCAGCTTCACTGCAAATTTCAGTAAATCAGCCACCAATTGTAGTAGAAGTAGACTTATAACAGGGAGACAGACATTTGCCCATTTACATTGAGTGATATTAGTGGGTTCAGCTTTCAATTCTCTGATTGTGGACACTCCTTCCTGTAATGAAGTGCCCACGCCCTGGCCCTCTTAAAGGATGTGCCATCATGAATGCACAAACACTGGTATTTAGATCTGACTGTCGATGGCAACCCTTACTGCAGAACACCTTCCTTAATGGTTCCTAAATGCAGAAAGCATTGTGTGCGCCCTGTTGTTAGTGAAGCACCTTCAGAAAACTGGAATTTTGCTGTAACCATCAATGCCCCCATGTATTACATAACGCCATCTTCAAAATTGAAAAGAAAATTGCATGCATGATCAACAGTTGCTTTAATTATCAAACTGAATCTTTTAAGTCAGAAAAGAAACATGAATTACAACCATGATCATTCCAAAAGGTTTTTTTCAAGTATTACTTCCTAAATATATATCGGATGTAGACCTACCTTATATATTTATGATTTCCATCAATATGCCAGAGTGAGTTAGGGCCAGGAACACTGTACTGCCTTCTGTGAAGCGCTACTCTCTTTCTGGTCACCACCCCTAAAAAAGGAAAAGGGTGTTTCTTTAAAGACAATTGAACTTTCAAGGAGTTAGGAACTCCAATATGACATGCCGCAAAAGCCATAACACAAAGCCATGAAACAACCCAATTTAAAACTATTTAAATATTGTCACTGGAAGACAAAACAAAGAAAACATAAAATCTTTAATCTTTAAAGTGCGATTTGAAATGTTTAAAGTAGTGGACAGTCATTTGTCAGAGAAGGTAATCTACACGAATTCAACGGGTAAAGGTCAACTGAGAGCAGGATTGGTCAAAATATGAGATCTTTAACATTTTCATGTATGATTCTCCTCAAAAGACTGCATCTCATTTTGACCACTGTTGACAGCAGTTGTCAATTGATGAAGGGCAACCAATCCACCTAGTAGGTGGATGAAAGGTCAATATGTTGGTAATCAAGAAAGGTCAAAATACAAATTCGTTTAATCTGCTTCTCTTCCAAGAGACTCTCAGTGACAGGACCAAGGTTAGTGTCAATCATTTGCTGATGAATTTATATCAGTACAATATACATAATTGCACATGGATAGATGATGAAAGTTGATAATGTTCAGTCAAACTGGTCTTTTCCCCATGACTTTTGTGTATTTCTTTTCTGACAATCATAAGTTGATGTAAGGGAATAAAAACTGGTACAAGAATAGAATATCAACTGTCAATTACACAATATAAAGGAGAGACCCAAACCTTTGTGACATGTTGCACATGGGGATCAGGTGTTAAAATAAAATTGACTCAGGCTCTGAGAAATTCATATGTGGAGGTATAGTACTAAATTAACATCCATTTGCAACGTTCACTATTCTGGGCAGTAAAATTGTGTTACCTTTCTTGGTGAACATCACAGCAATCGACGTACAGTATATCCAAATTTGCATGCTGAAAAAATACTTTCAAAGGCAAATTTGTTCCATATGCCTATGTGAATTGTATGAATTCTCATACTCCCTCTTCAGGTCAATCAATTAACATGAAATGAATGTCCAAGATTTAATACGGTATATATTTCACAGCTTGTCTTGGGTGAGATGAAGTAATTGCACATGGCTCCTAAAAAGTTTGAGAGTTCATAACTCTACAAAGAGATTGATGATGCATCCCTCTGTACTTTTTAAGAAAAAGTCACCCAGGAAAGAACCTGGGCACGAAAACCAAACTACCAAACGACTGATCCGCTCTCAGCCCCAGTCCCCTTGCATCGGGACTGTGACTGTGTGATCATCGTCGGGTGTGCATCACCATTCCCCTCGAAAGGGAACAGATACTACACATGATCTTAGCCAAAAGGCCGAGAATGTTCGCCTGCCCCGAACAACAATACTTCTAGAACAATACTTCTGTACGTACATAATTTGTGCGTAGTGATATTTTGACATGATAGTTTTGTGGTGTATTTATATGGCTCAGAATGACTAAGCTAAAGAATATTCAAGACATTTTGCATGTAGGTTGCCTCATCCCTCAAGTTGAGGGGATGAAAAACTGTGTGAAAGGTAAACCACTGTACTCATCAGTGTTGTAAGCAGGGGTCATGTTACCTGAAAAGTACTGAACTATTTCATTTATTTATACATGTATATATAACTTACAAACTAGCACTGTGTTCCACATTGTTTACCTTTCAATCATGAAACAATTCATCCCACCTCATTTCATGACTATGTTAACAACATACCATCAGGGTGAACTCTGCGAATGGACTGTCTAATCCTATGACGTTGGACATGTACATTATTTGATGCTAGAAGGCCAGTAACCATGTTCTCACCATAGGATAGATTCTTTCCAACAGCAGCTTTCACCATCTCATAAAAACTCTGCATCTAAACAGAAAATAGATAATTTCACTTTCATGCTAATGATTGAAGAAGAAGAAAAGAAGTACACTGGTGTAATGTACGAAGATTCACTGCACACTGATGATATCCTGGCTAAATGTACGTAATTAAATGAAACCATGGTGATCGTATTTGTACTGTTTGGTTCACAGAATAAATAAATGTTCACACTGTGATGGAAATTCCCATGAGAGTATCTTTTTTGGTTTGAAAGAAGCACTTGTCTATTCATGGAGGCTGCCATATTGTATACGAAATTGATTTTTATCTTAGACAGGCCTGTAGCCACAGTGGAGGGGGTTGGTATATGTATCCCCACGCTAATTTTGTTTGAAATTTCTAAAATGGTTGTAAATATACAGCAAATAGAATACAAATATAGGTGAAAAAATTTAACAGTTTGCATCATTTGGCATCTAAAACCGCTCGCGTTAAACCCATCCCTAGGTGTGATTCAGTCCTGCGTTGTTGTGCCCCCTCCCCCACAATTTGGTTACTCTTGCTACATATGCCTTACAACTTACTAGTCTTAGAAATGCATTGCAGCATGCTAAATGTTTGTAGGCTTTGATGTTTGGGGGAAGTTTGTAAAGGGGCTACGTGATTGGAATTTAGAGAGGAGAATCTGCCAGGGTTTGTATATCGAGGGGACGAGTTTGCTAGACTGGCGACCATTATTAATAATAACATGCCTACTGGTAGTACTACGGTATGTCATGTATGTGGCAATATTACTAGCCTAGACCTAATTCTATTTCTCAACCTAGATAATGTACTACTACTAGGCAGACGTACCATGCACTGCACTTTGAACATCTTTGTTTAGAAGGTTGTATTCTTTCCTCCGACTCTTTACAGTCTATTCAGAGCATCCCATATACTCTGCAATCTTCTTGTTCGTGTAACCCAAGAAAATATAATGCTTAAATTGGTCGATTTCCGCCATGACTGTCGACTAATGGCTCAGTAAATATTAATTGTTATACGTGCGTATAGTAAGCATTTGCAGCGCAAGTTGAACAGCACCGATGGCAACAACGTAAGTTTAGACGGTTACAGGTGAGTGTTCTAAACAACTATTGACGAGACAGTCACAGTCGTGCTTTACCACGCCGTCTCTTAGAAATCAAAATAAGGAATAAGCAAGGGGCCACTAACTCGGGTGACGTTACAAAAGAGGAATTCGCGACTTACTTATTGGTGACGCCAATATTGCGCAGAGAGTAAACCCGCAAAGTTATATCGACAAGGAAGGACGCATTCTAAACAAAGGGACTTATCAGACAATATGAAACATTAACAAGTGATGTTGACACCGAAACTAATTATCACACCAAAGAGATGGCGACTGATGTAAACAACTAGGGAGCCAACGGAGCGCGCTGATGAATATTTAACGTTGCATTAGTAGTGTATTAATAGGCGAACTACTTGACATAATTAATGTTATTCGGTAAGCTAGTTCTTTGAAAAATCATAAAGTTAAGTTATAGTAAACATCATGGAAGCGGTCATTTGCCCGGGCATCGGGAGAGGATTCGTGCTAGTGCACAATGGACATCATTATCAGAAGAACAAGATAACGGCTACAACCATCTCGTGGAGGTGTTGGAAGAGGTCCTGCCAGGGTAGGGCAAAAACAGAAATTTTAGAAATCGTTCATGGAGCGCAACATACCGTCATGGAGGTAAATAACACTTCAGTAAACTTAATTTGAACTAATATATAAAACGATGACGTTTTCTAGTAGGCCCTATATGAAACGTGGAAATTAATACACTGGCATCGCCCCAAAGCAAATACATCTAGAGTCACGTTTAGGCGCCTATTCGAGAGGGGGGTGGTTCAGACGGTCTGCTCTCGGCATAAAGTTTCCTTCAAATCAGGATTATCAGGTGGTACACTAAACTGCACTGAAGCATTTGGGGCCACATTTGTGCGGCCGATCAATATTGGTGGACGAGTCTTTCTTCCCAATGGACACTGCATTGACCCTATTCGCAATTATGGGGAAAGGGTTTCCCCGACTGGGGCCCCTACAACATCTTTCCGTATTATAGCGTATACTCATGGGCGTCCGCAAGGAGGGGCAAGGTGGCACTTGCCCCCACCCCAAAATAAAAAATTAAGAAAGTGAAGCATGTAAAACAATTATTGAAATTAAAAATCTGAAGCCATGAAACTCAAAATTACCGATATGTAGGTGCAACTTCAAGCGCCAGGGAAGTTTCTTTTCTGACGACCTACGAGTATTTTTTGGGCAAAAAATTCTTAGTACGCTCCTTGCCAGCTGATGGTGGTGATCTGCTTAGATAGTGTCAAGTGGTGTTATGTTACGAATATTGATTTCCGCTAAGTGTTCGAAAAATTTATACATTTTCGGGCACAAACACACAAAACTGTTTCTGGTTTTCTGCGATCTGTCGGGTATTGTTTCGAGAAATACGTTTAGCGTCAATCTTAGGTCGCGCTAACATGTTTCGGGCAAGGTTTGGAAATTCGGGCAAAGCAGGTTATGCCCCCTCCATAAAGTGAAATGCTCCCGTAGGCATATCAGCCTCCCCTCACAAAACATCGTGTGCCTAAGCATACACAAACGTATACGAGCGTATACACACATTTAAGCACACATCTAAGCTCACATACGTTAACACACAAATATAAGCAGACATGCGTAAGCACACACACATAAGCACATAACAGTACATATATGCACATCAATAACTAAATAGGCCTAGGTAGAAACATAGGCACTAACTTTTGTAGGCCTGTATAACACTTTGCAAATTGCACTTTTAATACAAATTGTGGCAGCTATTAGAAAGTGGGTTTTTTTTTTTTACAATCGGGCAGAACAGGGTGTTCCCCTTACCTTATTGGTCAGTTATTTTGGGATGGCAAAGAAAAAGTCTCTTGCGGGCAAATATAAGGGAGATTTTAGCCTACGAAGTCTGGACTAGAGTCTTAAGCGATATTTTACAACACTGGCTTCTCTGATATTGATGATTGCTGGACTATTCGTTTGCAGCCCGTTTTTTTTGCGCCTCCTCTTTCCAGGTGACCATCGAACATGACCATGAATACGATTATGACCTTGTTTCTAGAGAAGCTGCCTTCCAATAAATCCGAGGTAGGATGACAGATGACCCATCAAAACCTCTGAAAACACTGTACAACGAGGTTGCAGGCCAATACGAAGACCGAGGAGAAGATGGGCCTGAATATACTACCGTCCGAACGAGAATGCCACCAATTCCAAGGCGAGTTGAGGACGTGAGAGTGGAAGGGCCAGAACATGGAACGGACGTAATTTTCTTTCCCTGAGAGACAATGTTGCCGGAGTGCTCATTTTCATCACCGTAACCTGCCTTCACATGCTTAGCGAGGTAAGAATTCCACAGTGCAAAAACAGATTAGTCTATCAGGAAACTTGTCAGCTGGTAAGTAGCACTTTTTCTATAAGAAAACTTGACCACCTAGTCAACTTAGGAATTGACAGGATACACTTTATTGCAAACAAACACCCTATTGCACATCGACCAGCTCACCGAGTGGGGTCCACTTGGTTGATTCACCTGTTACCAGTCGTGACAGAAAGAAATGGTAGAAAACAGGTACTTTCAGCGATCGAATGAGGCATAAAAATGGCAGTACATTTTTTTAGGCTATATCCGTGTTTAAGCTTTCGATAAGAGAGAGAGTGAAATCTTTTACAAGCATGGGAAAGGAGACGTTTGAGTCACAGTGGAACCCTTAAATTAGGGTCACTCTGTAAATTGCCGATCTCGAGACCAGTTCACTACGGTATTATGGTATTAATATCGCTATCATTATTATCATCACTACTATTATGTATTAGACTAGTATAATTATTGTTGTAGTCATGTGATCTACATCTATATAATTCATTTGTGTAGTTATCTATATCATTCATTAATCACTTATTTCATTCGTTCCTGAAATCATTTGATACCAAAGATTCTTTTCAGAAATCTTACAACAGATTGAACGTCTGCCAAATAAATAAATGAAAAAATATCGGTTACCGCTAATTATTGAAAGGGCTGACTAAAATAAATGTTACATTAGTTTCTGTCACCTAATTTTTTAACCCTTTTTATTTCATTCTCTTTAGATGAAGAGGGTTTTTCAAGACCTACTCTCAACTAGTCACTTTACATGGACGCTAGCACGGAAATGTGCTAACCTTGGCATACATTTTGATGACGGGCAAGCGCCTTGACCAGTATAGAAGAGTACTCCAACATCTGAAGGACGAGGTAGCCGCTCATGGAGGAGGTTTTTCTCCAAGCCACGTTATACCAGATATTGAAGTTTCCATCCGTTCAGCATTCATCAACGAATTCCCAGGAATACGAGTTCGTGGGCTGCTATTTTCACCTAACGCAGTCGTTATGGAGAAAGGTTCAGGAACTGGGACTAGTAGCATAGAACAACAACCCCATAGTGTTATGAAGAAAATGTTCGTTATTGGGTATCTTCCGGTGGCTATGCTGAGGAACAACTTCATATTACTGAGAAACAACCAAAAGGCCGCTCGAGCTATCGCACAGTATCCTGCCATTGCTGACTTCCTCGCGTTCATGTACGATACATACATCGTTGATCTGTTGCCAGTTCCCACGTGGAATGTCTTAGAGAGGAGGATGGAAATTCGTACAACGAATGTTGTAGAAGGTGTTTCTTAGTACTTGATTATTTTCATTCTTGATTGGCAACAGGGTATATTTTAACGTGCCCTGGAGCAAGCCAGTACTCTTAGGTGATAAACACGTGTTATGAAAAATGAAAAGGCGCGCCCTGAGAAAACTGCCATATGAACTTTGAACATGGGAATCATACGAATCCCACTTAATAGGTTTGCCCCTCCAGACACCAGATCATGGGAGCTGATGCGTACTGCTTAAGAGGGTTTGAGATGATTGGCCAATAGTTTCTTTTTGGTTTTTAGTTGTGTAATTCCCATAGGAGTCTAGCTAAGGAATACTGGATAGCCAATAAAATAAATTCGAGTTAAAATGCTGCGCGCATCGCCCTGGCCTTTAACGTCGACAAATGTGAAAAACAAATACAATGCACATTTCATTCCGGTATATCGCCCTCATTTTGGAAAAAAAGACACCGCCGCGCCTTTCTATTGCATGTTGTACCAGGGAGTTGTTCCATAACTCCCTGGTTGTACCATGGAGGTAAAAACAGAAGGAGAGAAAGCTCTTTGAACCATCATCAGTTCCGACAGTATCGGGTAACCGCAAACCTAATAAACCCTAATCACCCGAGGGCAAAAACGCGAGCGTGAGTTTTCGCTGGAACGAAGACATTACGTAATATGACATTCTTACTGCAGCTAATGATAGCGTGCCTTCCCATGCCCAGTACAGTAACGTATATATGCACACAGCTGTATGCAATCATGGAATACACTCGAATAGTACGCCGACTGTTTACAACTTAAAAATGTCACTGAATTTGGTGTAAAATGTGTTGTATCTTTATTTTTAGTGATTGTCGGTGATTATTTTCTTTTATATGGGAAAGTTTTAACATCACGAAAGACATAGTTGGTCACTAAATCGCCGGGGAGAAAAAGCAGTGATTTCCGTAGCTTTTGCGATCGTTCCCACATGCCTATGAACTTTGTGCTAAATAACATGTTAACCTTCAGCCTAGTGTTAATGACTTATACTTATTAGTGACATACTGAAAGCAACGCATGGCCGAAATTGATTTGGAAAGTGAAAACGCAAACACAATTTTAGATCACGAGTTTGAAGAAGAGGAAGACGAAGAAATATCTTCATTTTACATGTGCATATGTAAAGACACTACAAAAACAGAGAAATTGAGTGGTTTCACACAGGGTGTCTTGGTCTTTATACTGAACTTGAAGAACATCAGTTTGCAGCTGGTGACAAATGCGACAATTGCAATATCCATTAAAAATCTGGTGAGTAATTTACCCCCAACATTACTTTATATTTCACAGCTTCATGACAGGAACATGGAATAAAAAGGAGTTGCTTGAAATTATGATCAAACTTCAAAGAGGACGTTAGTGAAAATTAGAACTTGTTCATAGTAAAGAGTTTGATAGGTCTTTGGCCCTAGGCCTACTTTAATTACATTTTTTTTGGAGCATGCAAATTTTATTTTCTTCTAAAGATTTCAAATAATCATTTGACTTTTAGTTCTTGTTTTACATCTTAAAATAAAAGTTTAACACACCTTCCTATTTCCATTATGTATTTAAGAAGATATCATTTAATTTAATTAAAACTAGTAGCCAAAATTTTTTCAATAACCCATTGTAGTTTTTGTCTTTTGATATTTCTAATTTCAGTTCCTTTATATTTATTTTATTCGTGTACTATTTTGAGTCCTGATAATTTGTTACTCAAAATCAGTTCTTCTCCATGTTTCATCGTTTCTTCCTTGAAGTTTTGTTCATTAATAATCATGATTTTTGACCAAAAATATTGTGTGACAAGAATAATCCAAAATTAATGGAAACTTCAGTTTCAGAAACTGACACCATGTGGCTTACATATAGTAAATAAAATTACAACAATATTGTTTATTTGAATTTGTTTGTTTCATCTTTTTCAAGGTCAAGGAACACTAGTTTCTGAGCTGGTTGCTTCACCAATTGTATCATGGGATTCGTATTAGATAGCTTAACCTTCACATAATATTTTTAATCATTAAAACGATAATAATAGTAATAATAATTGATGAAAATAGTAAAAAATAAATTAATAAAAGAATGAGAATTTCGCAATCTATCACACAATCTCACGGTAATTTCCTTCTTTTTTATCATTCCAGGTTCTTCTTCAGATGTCAGTGACTATTCATGGACATTTACAATTGAAAAAGCAAAAGACATGCCAGTTGTTTTCTTCATGCATTGTTTAAGTATATTTTTTAGTGACCCAATCTATTGTATGAAAAGACCCAAAAATGAGAAACTACAGAGCTTTACCAAGAAACTGATGGAAAGTACCGGTCCATTGTTGAATGACTATGTGACAGAACTAGTGGGAAATCTATGGGGAGTCATATTCTTCAATGGCAATGGCCCAACATCAAGTGACTTGCGAGGAAAGATGTGGAACAAGTTCCATAACTTTCGTTGTGACAAGAAAGTTATAAAAGCATGGCCGGACCTTTTATTATCCAACAAATTTTCTTCTTTGTATATATGTTACAGCACGTGCTTGAATTTCTAATAAAAGCTTTGTTTGAGGAATTTGATAAACATGATGTGCCTAAATCCACTGTAACATATGACGACCTTTTAGTTGTGGATAAACATGAGGAAGTTTTGCGGTATGTTGCAGGCTATATACCCTTCGCCCTCAGAAGGAGGTATTCGAAATCAAAAAACACTATTGCCAACAAGTTTCTCAATTGCATCAACGGAATGTGCGTTGCAGGAGGAGCAACCTTCCTTGAGTATTCAAAACATTGGATCAAGAAGCAAAACAGAGGTCTTTTTCTTGTAAATGATGTTGTATTTGTATTTTTGAAAACACTTGAATACCATTAAAAAAAAAAACCTTAATATGAAAACAATACTTATATTGAGAAATGAAAATGTCAAAATTAAGCTGTCAAAAATGCTGTTAAATGAAAAGGAAATAAAGAAGCAGTGGAGTAATCTTGTTATGGAAAGTTTAAATTCAGAGTTCAAGGAGCAATTGCTAAAGTAATTTATAGAGTATTGGGTCAAGTTAAGAATAAATGCATTTGTAAAGATTTATATGGAAATAAGAAAGTAAAACAGTAAAAAAGTTAGTAAGAAGGGTGAGAAATCTCTTCGGCGAGAACTATCAAAGACTTAGCAGGGGTTTAGGCAGCTAGCCATCTTTTGTGCAACCAGTGACAATAACCTAAAATTCACTGACACATGGTAGCCTAACTTCACACGAAGTCAACATGTGAAGATTAATTTATTTGGCATTTCTGATTCACTATGCCATCAAGCGAACAAAACAAATGGAATTCATTTGTTAATAAAACAGTAAATAAAACTTTGTTATGTAATGAAAAATAACAATTTGTAATTTGATACTTGTAATTTTGTATTACTCATAATGAACTGGCTTTTTTTTCTTCATTACACAATTTTATTCATAGACGTGCTTGTTTGTTTTCTTCTACAAAGTAACTATAATCTGGCAAATTTCCGATATCATGTAAAATATCATGTAAATGCGAAGGGAGCACTACGGCAGACTCTGTTGCCATACAGGTATGACCGTATGATACAACCACTTGTTTATTCGTACAACCCTGCGTTGCGGTATGGTTGGTGACATACTGTAGAAGTCTATTAGCATAAGTTTAGTGACTTGCTTCTCAGACCCCCAGAAGACATTCAGACAGTTGGCAATTGGAATATACACATGTTATTAAGAGTCTTACACATATTGCAAATCACAAGAGAGGAATAAAGAGCAGAGGCACATACTAATTTGTTTTGCCTCTTCATTTCTTTACTAAACATAGGTAAATTGTGGTGAGATGGTAGACCATCAATCATATTTAAACTAACTACCATGAAGTCCTGTTTACCTGGTCGGATATAGGCTGACACAGCTTGCATTTTACCCTCCCATACCTCAAAAATGCAAACAAAACACACAAGGACCCCTATAGCAGGCCCATTGACCCCCACTGTGAGAGGGGATTGCTTTGCAATCACAATGACGCCCCAAAAAGGTAGGACATCCACTTTAAAAATTTGGGCACCAACATGTACCATTTCTGCCGCAACCCCTACTTAGGAGACATATGCTTGCATGTACAGTGTCTTCATCACATAAATTAGTTGCAAAGGGAAAGTTGAAGGTACAGTAAATGTTTTATAAAACAAAAGTTTCAATATTTGTTAATTTGTACAGGATGTGTGATATAGTACATTATCTACATAATTACAGAGTCATATTTATCAGTATATTAAACCTGAAAGCCAGTGGGCTTATTGTGATTCCTTGCCAATTGTGATTATAATCCCAAGCTTACGTCATTGTTGATTAAATTGATCAGCAAGGTTCTTTGACTGACTGTGGACCTACCTACTAAATATGTTTACAAGCCATTTTTATCAAAAATAAACTCAAGCCCCCTGATAAATGTGTATAATATGACATTGAACATACAACATCATGTACCCGCTATCTACCAACACCTTCACACAAAGTATGATTAAATTCTGAAAATATTTACATTTGACCCTGTGACCTGATTATTGTTGATTAGATCAGCACCAAAATCAAATCAAAAAGTCATTTGGAAACAGGCTACAGGTCATCTTCGTCTGTAGGTCTTTTTCGACAGTTACCTCGAACTGATTTCATGGCTTTGCTACCAGCAACTCATTAAGGATAATGCATTATGATAGCGAAATTGCTCCACTGTGGGATTGTCATTATTTCCACCACCCCCTCTCTGCTTGGAAAAGTATTCCTCTAAAGGATCCTGGGAAAATTTCTCACTCAAGACATATTCAACATCTGGAAGTTGGAGGAGTTCCTTGGCTAGGCTCACAAAGGATTTAACTGTAAATAAAACAACAATGTATCACTATTAAACATGTCATAATACGTAATAGGGGTACTTGTGGATTTGTATCGGCTCTATAAGCTTAATTACTCTGATGGATATTTACCACTAACTTTACTATTGACTTACAGGGTTATAGTCATGAGAATAATAACACCTCATGTTCAGCTGGAATGATATGCCAAACTTATTTGCAAGATTCGCTGCTTAAACCTCCTAGTTGCTATGATGAACTCCATCACAAAAACATTCCAGGACTGGCAACCACATAGCAGAAATGAGTTTTGATCCCTGCACTCCTAATATAATATAAATATAATATAAATATAAAACATGACTTGACTGTAATTAAATACCTGTAATTTGATGTCCAGTCCCAGCAAGGCGATGCCCCAGTCCCGCCTAATCCTGATCCCGACGCATTGGCATGTGCATACTTTGATGCTGCATCCGAGGCTTTGGATGAACTTGCCCCTATCCAGAAGAAGACAGTTATTGACAAACCGCGTGCTCAATGGTGGACGGACGAACTCACTAATGAGCGGAAGAATGTCCGCCGGCTGGAACAACGATGGCGAAAGTCTCAAATGTCAATCGACTTGCAGATATACCGAACCGCTTCGGACGTGTATCATCGACACGGCCAAGACTGCCTTCCATCGCGGTAGGATTGAGACAGCGTCTTCCAAACAGCTTTTCAACGTCGTTGATGATTTGATTGGCGGTAAAAAAGCTGTAACCGCTGTAATGCCATCTAATATTCCAATGAGCAAAGTAGCTAACGAATTTTCCGAATTCTTCGACAGTCGAGTCCGTATGGCAAGCCGTTTTACTTTTTATTCAATATTTAATGACATCTTTATTTATTTGATGATATCATTAAATCAATTGTTGATATCATTAAATCAATTAATGATATCATGAATTCAGTTAATTTCTTGATATCAATAATTCATTTAATGATATCATTAAATTTATTAGTGATATCAAGAAATGATTTAAAGATATCTTTAAATGTATTTGTGATATGTACATATCACTAATTCGAATTAGTGATATGTACATATCACTAATTCGATTTCATGATATCAACAAATATGACGTCATATTTACTGATATGACTAATTCGAATTAGTGATATGTACATATCATTAATTCCAATTACTGAATGACGTCATATTTACTCATATCACTAATTCGATTTAATGATATCAACAAATATGACGTACATATCAAGAATTCGGCCATATTTAATCATATCATTAAATATGGCTGCGATATGTCTGGTTATACGGCGTAGTCTCAGTAACTCATTCGTACATAGGCCTTATGTAACTAAGCTGGTGGTAGTTGGTACGGGTCTAGTGCAGTGCAGTATACATTACATTAGATATACGGTAGGCTGAATACGTAAAACTGCCCTTAATATGGCGGGGATTGAAGCTCAACCAGTTCTAGACAGAATTACTCGAATATTAACGCAAGTTTTAAGGCTATTAACTGAAAACAACAATGCAGAAGAAGCTTAAAAACGTCTGCTACACGCCAGTGTTAATTTACGAAGGGTTTCAGGTACACTTCACCCAAATAAATTCGAAGCTATATTGATGCCAATTGACGAACTTCTCTCCATCTGTGATGCTGAACTAATGGGAACTAATGCGCCTAACATTATTTCAACACATCACGGCAATGGATTAAGTACTGGAGCAAAACGCATGCTATCAGGTTGGTATTGTGTTAAGCCTAACTGTAAGTGTAGCATTAACACTGCCTTAGCATTAACTTGTTAGGACTAACTTATGTGATGTTACTTGTTAATACTATAGGCTAACCTACATGATGGTTTATTTAGTTTGGGACAACTGCAGGATACACTGCCCCATGAGGTTTCGTCGTTCTCAAAACGTCACGCTTCACTGAACTACTTACAGAAGTGTATCAATAAACAACACTTACACACGATCACTATCGAAATGACAGGGGGCCGGGTATTATGCTGATACTCTTAGTTTAGCCTATGAATTAAAATTAATGAACATGAATTAAAATTATCTGACCTCTTAATCACAACTCCAGAATATCCCACTTAGCCAATGCCACAGTCAGTGGCTAGTCTAGGCATACGTGATGGTTTATTTAGTTTGGCTCCTAAATTAGAATTATAGAACCAAAGTAGACCTAGCTAGGATTGTAGGATATCTGACCTCTTTTTTTCCCTTTATATATAGGCTATACCCATTTCGGGCAAATATAGTAAAGTATTTCCGCACATAACTCTAAATCTCTGCGGAGTGATTGTAAATCCATGTCATCAGGCTCGCAACTTAGGAGTAACACTCGATTCAAAATTCTCTCTTGAACAACACATTTCTAATGTCATTAAATCTTGTTGTATACACTTAAGGAATATTAAATCAGTCAGACCATATCTCTCCCAAGAAATGAGTGAGCAATTAATCTTTTGTTATATCCCGCCTTGATTTCTGTAATTCTATTTTCATTGGCCTTGGAAAAAATCTGCTAATTCGTTTGCAAAAAATTCAAAACTGGGCTGCCAAACTGATCTTCAAGCAAACTAAGTTTACACATGTTACCCCTCTTCTTAAAGCATTACACTGGCTTCCAATTGAAACGCGTATACATTTGAAAGTCCTTATTTTAATCCACAATTGTATTTATAACCATTTATCTCCAAACTACCTTTCAGAACTTCTAATAGTAAAACATTACAAGCGTGCCACCCGTCAGTCAAAATTTATTACCCTCCTTGAACCTAGGACCAATGGGGTTACTTATGCCAACCGTGCTTTTTCAGTTTCTGGTCCTTAATTGTGGAATTCCCTCCCAAACCAATAACTTTTCAAATCTAAACTAAAAACCTACCTCTATGCTAAACATTTTTCAATTTGATTAGTAATTATATTTCATTGTTGCATTATTGTTTTTGCTTTTCTTTCTATTCATATTTATATGTATGGCGCTTTTGACAACTATTTTGTTTTTAATTAGCGCATTATAAATCTTAGTTATTATTATTATTATTTTGATGAGCATTTTGTGTTTAGCCTCACTGTTAGGCCTCCTCCTGACTTTAACAATCAGCCAATCTGTGTTGGGTGCCAATATATGCATGAGTGTTACGTGACATCAATGATGAGATGAAATACTTTATATTGTTTTATTACTTCAAAATAGATTCTGCCAGTGCCGTTAATGCCAAGAAATTCCATGGTCTTCTATAACAAATTAATAGGGGAGGGAGACACCCCCTCCACATAGACCCCCCCTTCTGCCCCACCAGATAAAAGTGTTTGGTTACACCACTGGACAAAGAGCACACATGAAACCGACTCCACCTCTTTGCAGAGTCGTGGTAGTGCAGTTGCAACTTGATAATGCTGCTGTCAGCAGCCCTCTATCCCTCTAGCCCCTTGGTTCCCAACCGGAGGTACTAGTACACCATGGGGGTACCAGCGAACCCACAGGGGTACCTGGGAAGCCTCTTGGACAATTTAAAAAAAAAGTAGTGGTGTATAATAATCAGATGCTTATGGTGGGCGAAGGGGTACTAGGAGATAGCGTAAAACAATTAGGGGTACAGGGAGTCCAAAAGGTTGGGAACCACTGCTCTAGCCGCTCCAAATATCAAGGAATCCATCACTGCCCTCAGTACTAATTTTGGTCAAATATTTTCAAATATTCTTCAGTTATTCAGAAAAGGTTTAAATTGAAAGGCAAGGAATCACAATGCCATTGGCTTTCTTGTTTTTATTGGAACAGTATGTGACATGTGTGTCAAAATTCTTTAGTGTTTTTTTTCCTTCTCAAGGAACCATTACAATTTTCATGATCTCCAGCGTTATATAAATTATATATGCCTTAATTTTGTTTCCAAAATATATGTTTGTATATATATTTTTTTTATTGCAGGCAATCGAGGAAGACCTAAAATACTCATTCCTGTTGAGAAACTGAAGAAACTATTTTATAAAGGGTTCACTTCTAAACAAATGGCAAAGCTCTTCAGATGTTCTACATCTGAAGATGAGAAACGTACTCCAATGTTAGTGAGCAAGAATTAAGAACCTGGGTGCGTCATTGCAAAGTAAATTGTGACTCACATGTGCTCATTTTACTTCAGCTGTAAGTCATCTAGTTGTGAAAGTTGTGATTGAGGGGTGAGTCATTTCACCAAACTTTTACCAACAAAAACAGTTACTAATATGTCAGTCACTTTTGTGACACAGGTACAGTCATTTTGAAACAAGATGTGAGTAAATTGTGTGAGTCAGGGGTGCGTCAAAATACATCACTTTGGTGACGTAGGTCGTTTAATGACGCACCTTGTCCATATATAGGGGGTGGAACATTGAAATGATATGTGCATGACATGTTTATGGGTGTATATGACAGCTTGTGGGTAACATAACCTAGTGTAATTGCCAAATGGTTGTCAACAGGAGCTGTTTGTGAAGATCTACAGTACATTTCTACCAGTCTCTCTATCCGTCAGTCAATTTATCTATTCACACTTGGTCAAAAGTATCCCTGGGTAGTGGGCAAGGGTGATTTTAGTGGTGCCAGAACCAGGAGCCATTTTGTCAGGAAAACGGAGCCCCCCAAGTGACACAAAAAATTAACACAAATGGATTTTGTTCGGTTATGAAAAATTTTTGTGAATGTTCAGTGGAAATTTGACTGCTGTTTTTTAAAAAACATTGCAGCATTTTACGTCTACGGGCCTGTGAATTGCATTTTTCCCTCCAGAACCCTTCCCAAGACGAATCTCTCGCTACGGCCTCAAGTTACTATACAGCATCAACTATACTAGTTTGTTGTCAGAACTCAAGAATATAATTATTGCAGCTCCATAGTACATATGAGCATCTTTTAATGTCAGTTTGAATTTAGGAATTTTTCACGTAGCAGTAGCACAGAGTTACAGTGTGGTTAAATATGTCTATTTTTTCTTTCCTTATTTTTCATGCTTTGTGTAAAGGTGGGATTGTTGTAGAACTATTTACAATTTCACTTGAAGTTGTATATGTTTTCAGGTGACACTGGATTCACCAGTTCGTGAAGCTGCCAATTGTAATATATATCAGTTTTCTTTTCAGATGATGATAGGCTATTTGAAGGCGAATGGTATTGTGGTTCCCAGAAAAAAGGTTACAGTTTTGCTACGCACAGTTCATCCAGTTGGGACTGGAAGAAGGTGGGGTTCCACTGTAGCTCGCCGCACTTACAGTGTTCCTTGTACCAACAGTTTATGGCACATCGATGCCCATCAGAAGTTAGTGAGGTAGAGTTAAATTTTAGTCATTAATAAATTGTAACTAGAACACAAATGCTCAGTGGCGTTGCCAGGGGGTCACCCCCCCCCCCAGATGAGATTGTAGTGTTAGAAAAAATACCCAAACAAAAAATTCTTCAACGTAAAGTTACTTCAAGTTGCGAAATATAGCACCAGATTGCATTTAAGGACCCTCAAATAATTAAAACAAATCTTAAAGAGGATAGGGACACCCCCTTCCTTAGACCCCTCCCCCAGGACAGCATTCACAAATGAACATATAGGCCCCCTAATTAAGTGCTGTGTCCTCCCTGTGCCCCCCAAGATTGAAATGTCTGACGACGCCACTGCAAATGCAGCAATGGTTTGTACAAAATATATGGTATTGGTATCTGCATTCTGCACCTTAAAAATCATTTTTTGAGGTGGTGACTGTTGAGTGCATTTTATGTATACTAGACCAAGGTTGCAACCACTGGGGGGTCGGGTGGGTCGCGACCCCCCCCCCCAACTTTTACATGGACCCCCAACTTTTTATAAAATTATTGCAAAACTCCTACTAGAACATGCTAAATATGCTCCCAAGAGCCCTATAGCTGTTAGAGGCGGGCTCCCTTCGCTCGCCCAAAGATAATTTTGCCCAAACTTTTCATTAGTGGTTGCGCCCTTGTACTAGACTAGTCTATAACATGTATTAAAAGGACAAGTCCTTTAATTTATGTTCGATATAGTGTGTGTTTGGTTTGTAGTTTGGTTTTTGTACCTCAATTTATATGTAAAGCATTTTTAAACCTAAATTATATTTGAGTAATGCTAATTTGAATCAATGTCAGTATGTCACACTTGGTATAGCGGACCAAAGCTATGGTAAAACTTTAAATTAGGTTAAACAATCAGTTAAGGCCAACAGCAGTGCTGTAATTGAGTCAAGGGTCCTTGCCCTCGGAATCCAAGTGACTGAAATTCCAGTCAGAGTCACAGGTGACCAAGAGCAAGTCAGTTATTGCAGAAACATACATAAAAAAATCCCAAAACTCTCAACTGATACACTGCTGACTGGAATGCTGAGAACTTCAAGTGCCAATCTCTAGAGGGATGGGTATGCTTGATGAACATCGGGAAGGCATGTCAAGCGCTGCACAGCATGCAAATGTACCCTCCCCCTTGCATTTAGCAGTGGGTGTCCTCCATAGTCATGCTGCTATGTTGGGGATCTCAAGGCTCATGCCTCCTTTTTATTGTGGGTGTATAGGAAGAAGGTAGCCAACCGGCTATCAACACAGCTCTGCATATTATAATGATACAAGTACTGCAGAAGGTAGTGAGTACACAATACTAGCTTATATGTGAGTGTAAAAATAACAGTATTAATCGTTATTAAAATTCTGGCAGTCTTTGGTCATTTTGGAGCCAAGTAACAAGTCTAGACAGCCTCGAGTCCTCCAGTACTGGTCAACAGGGGTGATGTCCTGAAAATATAACACATTCATGTAACAAGCCAGTTCATGGCTACATCTGTACACATAGCTTATATGCTAAACAGTATATTAATTTTATTTACCTGCAACTTTGATAACTTTTTTATGCACATTTTGCTTTCATTTGCCCAATACTTTCCTGAATTCACAAACAAGTTTAAATAATGCAACGTTAGAAGAAAAGTAAGATCTTATTCAGCCGTTGTAACCAGACCTGTAGTAACGATGTAATAGTGCATAATGACAAACACTACCGTCACAGCGACGGCATGTGTTGCATACTGTACTAGTCTGGTGCTCTACAGCCATTATTTTGCAATCAGTGGAATATGCTGGTATTAAAGTACAAGATAACTTCTACTGACCTGCATGTTTTTCATTCCTTGCTGAAGGCTCAAGGAATCTATGCGATGGTGATTGTGTGTGTGGATGACGCTTTGGCTCGTTAACACGATAACTCAACAGTTGGAGTGTCTTGTCGAGTCATACTTGGTTCATAGATGCGCCATAGTGAGTAGAAGAAACCTATTGATTCTGGTGCTCATCTCATGAATATTAATGTCAGAGTGAAATGTCCAAAAAATCAAATGCCAATAAATCCGCAACCAAATGTCAGAATTTATTTATACTTGGTATTGATATGTTGGGAATGGTAATATATAAGTTGATATTAAGCATATTTATTAGGGGGCGGAGCTTAAGTTTATTTTCACTAAAATAGCTTGTAAACACAGTAACTGAACAATGACAAGTTGGATTGAAGTCATACTTCGTACATAGATGCGTCATAGTGAGTAAAAGAACCCTTCAACCACATTGATTTTAGTGGTGAACTCAAGAATAATAATGAGGTGACAGGGTAAATTGAAACATTTTCAGAATTGAATCACACTTTGTGTGGAGGTGAAAAACTTTCAATTGCTAGTTTGTGCAGTGCAATTACCTTTTAATGTTTTACATGGCAAGGAATCACTAAACATTTTTGTTTTCTGGTTGGTGATTATAGTTGAGTCCATAAACTAACACAGTGTATTGAGCATGAAAAGTTTCCTGAAATTGGTATAATGCAAGATAATCATTGTTCAATTTGAATAATGCAATGCATCAAATTTGTAAATAATCACCATGCACCATTATCAAACAGAGATATATACTTAAGAAATGGTAAGTAGTATGCAGACAATCCAGACTGAATACTTCTCAAGCTCAGAAAAGGTAAAAATCTGATCAACTTCAAAACTTTGTACCTTATTATGGCTAATTTAGATTCGGGGTTGGCCTTAATGGATAGATAACTTTATTGATTATGTAAAAGGTCTAAGGTTAACTGTCAACACGATAGAGAACATTGAAAACCTTGAAACTACCATAACTCAGCAATGCCAACTTAAATTGATCTCGTACTGGGTAGGTGTATAGAGAAAAGATCCTATATTGATTATATTAGAGGTCAAAGTTTATGTGAGGTCAACAGGGGTCAAGCACTCAAAACCATGTAACTGCCATAATGAGACAATGCCAACTTTAATTGATTTCATACTTGGTATGTGTTGTTGACCTTAGTGAGACGATGAACCCTATATTGGAGCTGCCCTGTCCCATAAACCTATCATCACCTCCCATCTACCTATGGAAAGTACTTGACCACATTTGTATGTGGAAGCAAATAATCAGCTAGCCTTGCAGAAATGAAAGAATAATAATATGTTTGAGAATGGTTCCTTGGGAACTTTGAATTTGGTCAAATTACTATACTGGTTCATACCAGTTGAATTTGACTGATCACAAGTGTACAATTGTTTTAGTGGTAGTCATATTTCAATTCGGCAAATTCTGTAATGTTATGCAGTGAATAAGTTTTATGCCCTTATATTTCCTATTTATATTACATATAGATGGGGATTCCACACACATGGATGTATTGGTGGATTTTCAAGATTAGTGCCGTATCTAGCTTGTGAGAGTTTGTGATGCCAACACTGTTCTTGGGTATCAAGGATTATGGGGTGCCATCAAGAGTGCGCAGTGACTACGGTGGATAAAACATAGATGTTGCCTTGCTTATGAACTCTCTGCGTGGACTAAGCCATGGGAGCCACCTTACTCGAGAATCTGTTCATAATGAGCGTATTGAACGTCTTTGGAGGGATGTACACAAGGATGTAACTTCCTTCTTTTATGAAGAGTTGTACATTGTTGAGGATGACTTGGTGCTTGATGTGGGTAACCCAGTAGAGAAGTTTGCTGTATAGTTGGTTTATTTACCCATTATTAATGAACACCTAAATTCCTTCAGAAAGGGATGGAATTGTCATGCAATTCGTACAGAAAATCACACAACCCCTGAACAGTTATGGTTTGAAGGTGTTTTGACAAAGGCTGACTCCTCTCACATTGCTATAAATGAGCTATTTGATAATCAGCACTCACTGGAGAGCAGGATTGAGGAGAGCATACCACTTAACACTAGTGGTAATAGAAGAATGAACAATTCTCCACCCTTTGAGATTAGCGAAGAACAAATTTTGCTTGTGAGAGGAAATTTCAAATACTCAAGGGCGTAAAGAAAAGTATTATAAGTGTGCTACAATATTGAAAGAGATGCTTGAAAATAACTACAAAGACCCTTTGCAATTACATTATTGTTGTAATCTAATAATGCTAGCATTGATAAACCTGATAGTTTGAGTACAGAAAACTTCGTTGGTGTTTAAAGAGGTGAAAGTTCATTTCATAGAGTTGAAAACTTGTGAACCCTTTTATAGAATGCAATCACATAAGAAACTGATTGTTAATATGCAATGATGCATGCTGCTCTTGGTGAGTACAAGAACTGTTTTTGGTAGTGGTCAAAAGTTACTTGAAGTCAACAGTGTTCACAGGTAAAAACCAAACTTAGCTGTGGAAACTTGGACGAATTTCATAGTTGTATAGTTTGCTCTCTGTGAGTGTATGATGATTGATCCCTATTAATTTTGTTAGAGGTTGATGATCATTATGGATAAAATTAACACTGAAAAACGTTTAATCACGATAATTCAGCGATGCAAATTTGAATTACTGTTATACTGTACATCGCAATGGTATACAAGTTGCTCTTAGTATGTAAACTGTATTTTGTTTTAGGTCAAGGGTCATGTCAGGTCAGCATGAGTAAAACACTGAAAACCATGAAGTCATGTTAATTCAGCAGGGCAAATATGAATGATTCTTTTACTTCGTATGTAGGTTGCTCATAGTCAGTAAATGAACCAATTTTATTTTCTTGGCACCCAAAGGTCACTTATGGTCAGCTTAGGTCGAATACTGAAAAATATATAACCAGGCTTATGTATTGTGGTAAACTTTAGCTGATCTCATATAGTAAGTAGGTTGCCCTTGGTGAGTGGATGCACACTGTTGATTTTGCAAGCAGTCAAAGTTCATTTGCAGTCAACATGGGTGAAATGTTAATAACCCTGTAACATTCGCCTTAAAATTGAAGGCGATTTTCGCCGTTTATCTGGGGCTGCCTCTTTTGGACGCTGGTGTGCTGGGGAGGGGTTTTTCGTTTCGCTGCGTGCGGATCGTCCTTTTGTAGTTTTTGGAATGTTTGAGTGGGGGGTTGGGCGTTTTGTCTGTGCAGGTCGGCGGGCGTATGTTTTTTTGGCTCGCTTGACCTGAGTTTCGTTTGTCAGTATGGGATGGTTCGGTAGTGCCGTTTGGCCGTGACGTTTTGTATCCCGCATGGCGGGTCACGTAAAAAGCACCCTGTAACCAGGTGAACTGAAGTGCAAACTAGGCAAAACATCATATTTGGTGAATTGTTTGACATTAGTAAATGAATCGGAATCGTGAAAACCTCAAAGCTATGCAACCAGGATAACAAATCACTGGAGGTTAGATGTACTCTGATCAATATAGATAGTGCCCTGCTTTTCTTGTCAGCAGAGATGAAATAACATTACAAATCTTGCTCTACCTAAACCAACATGTGTTATGGTTCCTTCTGTTATGTCACATTCCATATTGTACTACAGATTGTACGATCTCTCCATCCATTGAATAACAGCAATTTACACAGGACTTTGAATTTGGGTTATAATCTGATTCCAATATTACTAAATTACCTGTAAGAATAAAACTCTATACTACATTAAGTTAGTATCCATTGCATTTACATTGATATAATCTGGCCTACTCTGTTTACGATATAAATACTCTAGTTATTTAAGTCAATTCAATGATTGTTCTCAGTTTAGGTAATAACAAAACAAGGCGGTTCTTGAACCACTAGTCTCGTCTAGCTACGGGACAGTGGGTGTTTCATAATTAAAGTTCAGAGGTCATCTATGATTCTTTAGGGGTAAACGTTTGAAAATACGCAAAATAATGCTTCTCCTTAGTAATGACTGTTATTAAAGGTTGGTGATAATGATCCATGACAGGTGTGTAGAACAGGTTCCCCATATGGAGTACAAAAAGCCTATTGTATTTGGTAGTGGTCAAAGGTCATTTCAGATCCAAATATGAAAACTTTGTAAACAAGATAATGCTAGCCTCGACAAACATGATACTTCCTATAAAAGTCATCCCTATTGAGTAAAAATATCCAATAGGCTCATTTATTGGGAAACACTTGTCCAAATCATCAATCTCGTATGAGCTACTGCACCTTTGGTGCTCTAGTTTAGCTCATACCAGCATGCTGGTGTGAGCTATTGTGATGGTGCGACCTTTGACATAAACACCCCATAGGGCCCGCTACATGAGCTAAAAAATGGCTTGCTTTGGGTCTCGTACACACGTACCATACAGTTTAGTCATTGGCTTGCAGAAATATGCAATACATTTTGCATGCTCTATGTATTCCTGTATGTATGTCAACTGTATACATATATAGTAGGGTTCATTTACTCTCTAAAGAAACCATGATACTATGTATCCATAACCATGCCAGCTAGCTGGCATGGTTAAAATGCTACCAGTTTTTTACCTCATGACCTCTAACAAAATCAGATTGAGTTAGCCTGGTTACAAGGTTTTCGGAATTTAACCTCTAAAATTACGGTTCATTACCTCACTACCAGCAACCCACATGCCATCTTGATTGCGTACATTCCTAAAGACACCGGCAAGGTTTCAACAGATATGTATCACCAGTTTCATATTTTGCTGGTATGTGTGCCTCTTGCAACCCGTGGTTATGAAAAAAAAATGTCCACAGCATCCAGCTTCCAGTCATAAAAGGAAAGATATGTGATTAGTTTGTATTTATATATTTCATCTGTTTGTGTGTGTCATAGTGGCTACTGAAAAAGAAGATGTAGCTCACCCTAGAATTCACTAACATAATTAATTATCAGTGATGTTCATTCAGTGTTATTCTTATACAATGGTATACTGAAATCTGGTTATCACACACTGAATCATGAATAAACCAAAAGTGATCATACTATACTTGTGTTTTCATCTTGTTTTTTCCGAAACATATCTTTCTATTTAAAACATATTTGCATTTCTCAACACAGAGAATACATATGAAAGCTGAAGAAGTGACCTAAAACAAGTTGTCATTACCACATGACATTGCTGAATGACTGACTACCACATGACTACCACATCCCAAGGCAGGACAGGGCAATGGGTACCACATGCTCAAGCCAAAAGGTGGGATGTACATCTCATCCCAGATAATTTTGTTAGTACCATTAACACAGTCATTAATTAGCCTACCTACTTAAAAAATGTAAGAGCTGAATTTGAATAAATTGATAGTAAAATGAGCCATACTCATAGCCATACTAATCTAAGCAAATAGAATATGTGAAAAATCAACAATTTTACGAAGTGAAATTTCAGTTTTATAGAAAAAAGACATCTTTGAAATTTTCACAAACCTTTGTAGTGTATATACATTCCAAAACAATTTCTCAAAACAGAGAATACATATGAACGCTATTCAAGAAGATTTGTTAGTACCATTAAGACAGTCGTTAATTAGCCTAGTTACCTAAAAAACTACGAAAGCTGAATTTTCCGAAATTGTTAGTAAAATGAATCATACCCATTCAATATATAGGGTACCCCAAAAAGCACTTGGTTATGTACTAATCTAAGCAAATACAAACAAGAATATATAAAATATAAAATTTAGCGAAGTGAAACTTCACAGTTAAAAAAGAAATCTCTGAAATTCAGAGAAAAAGCTCATGGAGCAAGTGGTGACACAAGAGTTCATATGTAAGACAAATGGGGGCAAGACCTGGCAATAATGGACATTAAGTCTCAAGGTGAAATGACGGACATATATTAACAATGTGATATGTACGGAAAATAGCAACATGACCTTTTTTTCAACCCCCAAAGTCACATCCCCAAAAAGGTCCACCTTAATACATTCATGGCACACATGGCAAAGTTGCAATATATTAAATGTTTATGTATGGAAGGCTCAAGGTAGAAATGAGGATTATATTTAATAACAATATATAATATGTAACAAGAAACAGTGACCTGACATGGTCTGATCTCAAGGACCAAAGCTATGTACAAGTAAATAATGTAACGTGAAAAAGATGGCAAAACCTTACAATAATAATAGCAATAATATACAGCATGCACACACACACATTACAAATTATTAACAAGGTGATATGCAATGAAAAACATCGACATGACCTGACAAGTAATTGTCCGATCTCAATAACCAAAGCTATGCACTAATGAATAATGTAACATGAAAAGAAAGACATAATCATACAATAATATTTAATATGCTGAAGGTAAATTGAGGGAGGTCAGGCATGTACTGGGGTGGGTGGGACGAAGTAACCATCTCCCTAAAGGTCTAATGCATTGATGGCATGCACACACACATAGCAAATTACAATATATCTAATGCTTATGTACATCACCGGATATACTAATGCTGGCAGCCTGAAGGTAAAATCATGGTTTTAATATATATAATAAAAAAGAAAGCCAATGGCTTTGTGACTCCTTGCCATTGCATTTAATGATATGTGACCTCATACAAAATTAGTATTGAGGGTTGTACCCTCACAATGGGCAATTTGGGTGTGAGATTTATCCAAAGGTTAGATGACCTTGTTTAAAAGCTAAATTGTCCAAATATTGTTTAAGCTCCGCCAACTCATGATTATCAATCAATGAGAGCAAATTGACATATTTAATGGATTAAGTGTCCCACAACCACACTTAAGTTGGAACAAAATTGGACAGTTATGGAGATATTGATGTTATTGAAGTTGGAGGAAATTCACTCTAAGCCCTGCCTACCTACTCATTAATATTCATGCCACCAATACCGAAAATAATGAGAGTGTAGTTTCTGAGATGAACCTACATATCAAGTATGAACTTCATCACAGTTGAACTTCTTGAGTTATTGTGTTCACAAACTAAATTCTCAAAATATTGTTTAAGTTCCACCACTCATGAATATCAATGAGATCAAATTATACACGTCCAAGTATGAGATCAATTGAAGTTGTCACTGCAAAGTTATGGTGGTTACAATGTTTTACCCCTGTTGACCCCAAATGACCTTTGACCTCCAACATAATCGATATGTTTCATCTACTCCCTGAGGCAAACCCACATACTAAGTATGGGATCAATCCAAGTTGGCAAAATTATGGCATGACATGTAACTGCCCCAGTGCATTGCTAACAACAGCAGCAGTACTACCATTACGTAGTTCTATGCAGTGTCTGGTAAGTATGGAACGCGAAAAGGACCACAACATATGATGATGTTAATGATGATCTAATTTTATACGATCATGTACTGAAAACTTACGATCATGTACTAGAAATACACGATCATGTACTAAAAATTTACGATCATGTACCAAACATATACGATCATGTACTAAAAGCATACGATCATGTTCTAAACATATACGATCATGTACTACAAACGTACGATGTACATCAAAACAAATACGATCATGTACTAATAATGTGATGTTAAAAAAAGTGGCGTCTGCATACGCGTATGTATATTCATATGTGGCGTCTGCATACGCGTATGAATATTCAGTTTAAACTCATTAAAAACTATTAGGGGCGGGGCTTCGGTATCAACTTTGATATTCCTAGGGGTACGGTACTTTGTAATCAACGGGTAGCATACTATACTATTAATTTGAAGTGAGTAATAATCACTGAGGATTGGCTGTAATAATAGCAATGTGTATGAATATTTCGCTGACCGCGAAAATTGTTTCGGCATTAATTCTCTATTAAGGTCCATTGGTGCCAACTGTGCCATATTCATCAATCACACTGACCAGTAAGGCATATTTCTAGCAGATTCAGAGTGAGACTGAGAGACTAGGGCTTAATAATAATTAAAACTATATAGCCTAGGCATAGGCTGTAGTTTAGTCTTTAAGTTTTATTGTACTTTGCAGCCTAGTAGGCCTAGGCCTAAGTTGGTAACTAGTATACTAGGAGGCCAAATTACCAGCCTGTGCCTATAC
>JAIPMN010080249.1:0-13185 GCA_020650975.1 Apostichopus californicus
TTTCGCCTAACCTTGTTGGTAATTTCGCCTAACCAGCATGGTCATTTCGCCCAACCCTGTTGGTTATTTCGACCAACATTGATTAAATAATATACTTCAATATAACGGACGGGGTACTTCTGTGGGTTTGATCACGTTCTATGGGTTTGGTTTGGAAACTTACGGGAATTGTTTTGTCTTGATTAATGATTAGACTCCGATTGATATCGAACGGACATTACTCTATTTACCTACCACGAAGTAATATAACCCAAAATAAATCAAATTGAACTAGTGAAATAGAAAAAATTAGAAATATTATTCTGACTGAATATGAGTAAACAAATGGTTGGGCGAAATGACCATGATGGTTGGGCGAAATGACCATGCTAGTTGGGCGAAATGACCGTGCTAGTTGGGCGAAATGGCAGTTCGGCGAAATGCTTTCTGGTCACTTCGCCCAACAACCATTTCGCCCAACTGCCATTTCGCCCAACAAACATGGTCATTTCGCCCAACCAGCATGGTCATTTCGACCAACCTTTTTTTTACTCATATTTAGTTAGAGTAATATCCCTTCATTTATTTCACTAGTTCAATTGATTTATTTTGTTCTGCTTGATGACTTCGGTCAATGGGCGAAATGGTCGTTGGGCGAAGTGACCAGAAAGCGTTGCGCCCTGTCATGTATTCACGTTGGATGCAAATGATGCTATATTATGCAACTTTTGAAACTTTTCGACTACTTGGGTTGTACAACATGGACATGTTTATATTTATGTACTGTACATCAGGATTTTGTAATATTTTGTCGGGCAGTGGGAGAAGGTGGGCTGAGCCTCTGGTTAAAGACGTGTACGTACTTACGTCCTTGTGAGCGACTTATTGCTTTTGACACGTTAAAGGCTTGACTTTCTATATTCTGTTTAGAAATTAATGGTTCAATCTAATGTATATACTACTGATAACAAATGTTAACCTAGCTACCCTGACGAGACTTATTACTTAAATGGAAACTGTTACAAACTTAGAAGATATCGGTCATTTTTTTCGTTACAGAAACTGTTAAAGTGACATGTGATCGAATCATGAAGATGATGAAGCCAAATGCCCTCCTACTGTTCATTGATAATAAGTATAGCAAAGCTGGCAAATTACTCCTTGAGGCCAGACGAGAATTTAACGAAAATAGCCACAAAGTTCTTCATAAGAGAAAGCTGAAGGCTGAATTGGGAGATAGAAATGCATTTTTTTCAGATCGCGCGGAAGTCTTGATTTCCAGAATAAATAATCAGCCAGTAATAAGAGCAGGTACAAACCGAATGATTTTAATACGTAGGTTTGAATAGCAAGTGGAAAGTTGGTTACTGTAACCAAAGGATATCCCAGACCCAAGCATGAAAGCTATAATACATACAGACTTATTCAAGTATACTTTGACTATGCTGGAATTATTGTTCGTTGTACAGGTTTGTGATGTTCAGTTTAATTATATTTTAATATTTGTCATTCATGTAGGTGGACATGTAGTCATGTCTCACGGTGGTAGGGAACTTTTTACCAGGAATGGATTGCCTTTGCTAGGAACGCGTTATGTTTGACTAATACCGGAACTTTCCTACTCGGCAGTTATTTAATATAGTTTTTGGTTATACGGTGCACTGTTGAATTGTAAACTACGATCTAGGTGACTGGGAAATTCACAGGTCATGTATCTTCAGTTACTATCCAAACTACTAGTAAAGAGAGAATACCGAAACAGTTTATGACCGGACGAATCAGACAAAAAAGTGGGGCGATTTGTACGCCTAAAGAAGTATGTTTCCGTTGCCTTATACTACTGTGAATGCTGTAAAATACTAAGAACGTGGGCTTTGATATTAAATAACTTTTCTTAAAAAGTAAATTCAAACAGCTTTAAAAGGCAATAACGGTTCCTCATGTCCGGGGACTATGTAAATAACCAAAAAAAGAGGGTGAAATTTCATGCATGCGTGTTATTACTACACTCTGTCATTCATTATTAAACCAAGGCACATTACAGTAACCTAGAAAAGAAATTGATTATTGAACTCCTTTCAGAGATAAGAACTGAAGGGAATGGTATCCATATTCAATATAGGGTTGTAGCACCCCTACTTTCTCGCTAAATAAGAAATTACTAGAATTTAGATACCCCCTCCCTGTGATAGGTTCCCCTTACAAATTATTGGTGCTCAATGAGTTCAATGGCCTGTCCCTTCCTCGAAGGAAGTTGTTAAGACTTTGTCTTTATCCTTGGAATGACTTTGCTTTGTCCTCCATGTGAAACAATAGAAGTAACCCAGTATCCAACCCACCAGCCAACAGATTAAAATGCGAGGTTTTCCCATTATATGGAAATCTTGCTCAAACAGGTGACCCTTGTGTTTACCTCTTTTTGTATGAGCTCATTTCATGGGACTACGTTACTAAGTTGTTTACACCTGGTGTCCTATAGTAGTTAAGTAATGTTGGTGTTTCTCAATAATGAGTAGGCCGATCATCTGGTTCCTTTATCGCCTTATTTGGGCTATGCAGGACGTTAAATCTTAGGATACTTTTTTCTTGGCTCTAGAAGAAGGCAAGTTTACTAGTGATCTGCGTCTTTATATTTCATTGTTTAATTTAGTAACTATTTGTTTCCTTCGATAGGAACATATAACCAATGTTGTTTGTCCCATTGTAATAATTATTTCTGTATTGTGTATAATATACGTTACACTAAGCCTATATGCTATCTGTATATTATGAATTATCCTTTGTGGAATCCATTAGCGAGACCGTAGCTGATGTTTGTTCTTTAGTTCCATTTAAGACAGTTTGTGTCAGAAGTTGACCCCATTCTTATTGATTGTATTGGATATTCAATTTAGACCAATCACTTGGCAACCTTCAGCCGTCTAGGATGTCGGAGACATCATCAATATAATTTATTAACACATTTTTATAAAGGTTCGTTGGGTTTGGGTGGGCGACGCCAAGGCCCTGGTTATAGGCACTGCCCTAGACCAGACGGACAGCCGAGCGGGTCTGAAGCGAGGAGTGAGTCCCCCCCCCCCCCAATAGTTTAAAGTCCGAACATGGTTGGGACAAATATGGGTTTGATAGTTATATGAACTAGAAATGATTACTTTACGTTTATTGTTTTTCATTCTCTACCCTTTGTTTTCATACTTTTGCTTCTTTAATTGTAAATATATAACAGTTTGTAGCCATGTTTGTATGCCTTGATATAATTCTGTTCGATACTGAAACAATACGTACATTTTTTCGGCCACATTATCTCCTGCTACAAGGCATCTTTGGTTACTTTGTTCAACGCAATGATTGATACATAAAGGGAATCGGGAGCGACAGTATATGAGTGTGGTTCATGAAGTTTTTCTTAATAAATAATCATTTTATTGCTCACTTTGTAAATCTCTTGAATATGCGAGAAACATAGAAAAATAAGTTTATTTTTATGTAGGTAGGACTGCTACCTATTGCAATGAATGTGCTTGGAACAAAATTCAATTTGATATAAATTTGAAATGTTGATAATAAGAATCTTTTTGAATGTTTACATTATTTTTTTTTATTATTGAAGCTCAATTTTAAAAGGAAAACTTTACTGCCTGTATATTATATCGCATTCGTGTTTGTCATTACGCCATGATTGCTACGTGATATCATGAATCATCGATGTACGTATTTGCAGACATATTACTACTTAAGTCTGGATACAGTTTAAACTCATCAACTTGATATACAATTTAATGTAATGGTCTGTTTGTTGTTGTTCATTTTGTTTCTGATCATAATAGGGGGCAAATATAAAAAACGCATAAGCAATTTCGATACGTGTTTATTCTTTCTGGCATTGTTAACAATGCGACCCGACACGTGACCAACGTAATCTTGTGGCATATCGCATAGACTCTAAACACAACCTGGTGAAAATTTCCTGGTCAACAATTTGCTAACATTATCCTGGATGTTGTCTACGTTAGTTAACATAATCCTGGTTACGCCTGATCAATCCAGTGCGGTTAACCTGATCTTAACATTACTATGGTGAATTAATTAAAATATATTATTAGCATATTGCAATCCTCGCCTCTGATTGGTTTGTTGGTCGCGACTCAAGACGTTTAAACTGGCGGCTTCCTACGCAAGACAATCGCAATCCGGCGAAAACTGTCAAATACAACTAAGAAATCTGCAAATAACCATCTAATTATGGCGGATGAAGAAGTCAAATTCATGCTAGATCAATGTGGTATGAGTTACCCTAAATGAGTGTTTGTTTAAAGGTAAAGTTGAAATACCGCGATCATGTCTATTTCGTCATTCCTGTGATGCAGTCAGTACGCGCGATATTGTAAGTATAACATAACGTTATCCTTTACGTTGTCAGGCTAGGTTAGGCCAGATACTTATCCTGACTGAGTATGAGATACAGAATAGCCTAGCTAAATTATTAAGTACCTTCAGGACTAGACATAAGAAAGTGTTTGCCTACTCAATAATGTTATTAGAGAAAACAAGTTTGCCGCCCAAAAAGTTTGCGTCCCGTAATAAACAGCTTGCGTCCCGATCGAACACCAGTTGCGTTCATTGTATTACCTAATGTTACTGTTACGCTGTTTGTAAGGGGCGGCCCGGCCCACTCCTCCTTTCGCCCACCCTGCCGTTTGAAACAATATTTATCCCCAGCCCCCTCCTTCATCCGCCCTTGTACTTCCCTACTCGCCAACTCCGTAGTAGCTCCATGCTTTGACCTTGAAGCGCTTCCAACAACCACCTCTTCCTAAGTGTACCTACAGTTTGCATTTCTCTCGCTAAAGTCAACACAATTCACTGTACTACTGCATGTACGAACTTAATTTTCAACTACACATGCCCAAATCATCAAAACCTGATCCAACATTTATCCTGGGGTCTTTGCGGTTGAACGTTATGATATATTTATTTTCAAACAAATTCAATGATCTGTAGGAGTTGGTGAACTTTTGATTCTTGTCAGAAGAAGTTGTGGATTTTTGAAAATAAATATAGATGTTTATTGAAAAATGAGTTTTATTATGTTTTCCGTTGACCTAGTTGTGAGAGTGTACTTGGTGTTTGTTTCTCAACCAAAAAAGTTCGCGTCCGCCGGACGCAAGCAATTTGACGATTTTGCGTCCTTGGCCCAAACATTGCGTCCCGGACACTTAATCCTGCGTTCGTTACAATGCTGCTACTGTGTGTCATACTCATACTTAGCAAGACCTAGACCTTCGCTAAATCACGGGCGCTTCTACTTCTACCGAATGCGAGTAATTGTGGTGTACGGTAACTTCTGAGGGCACACCTAACGAAAGCCACACATTTGTACAGAGCAATTTTATGCTTTGGTCAGCACACTTTAGACCACGTAGCTTGCCCTCGCTTTTAAAAAGACTAGGCCTAAGCTAAACAGTGGATATGTTAAGACCACTAGTGATCTACATGTTCGGGAAAATTGCTATACTAGTGATTGCCCATAGTGAAAGAAGAAAATATAGCTTTTGTATGTGCCGCATTTATTTTAGTGGCCTAGACTAACCTAGTATAAAACTCACCCAGGCTATGGTATCAATTAAGCTATATTAGGTTATATGTATTGATAATGTGAAATTTACTGAGAATAATGATAATTTTATACTATTCATTTATAAAAACCATGAAACTCGTGTATGGTTAATCTTAATGTAGACTTTACTTTAATCTTATTTGGTCAACAATCAATGCTTTAGGGTAGGGGTGGGTGGTTACTGGTGTGCCAAACTTTAACAGTTTTGGCTGAAGTGTAAGTTAATTAGGCTAAGCCTATCCATGCAATGATATAGGTATAGTCCAGCCCTAGTCACATGTAAGTTTTATCTACATGAGAAATGTAAAATGAAACACCACTACCTAGGTCACAGCCTTGCACTTCTTACACTCCTTGCAATATAAAACAGACACGAATATGAATTGTTATATTACTACATCTAATGCTGTATCATACTACGATTATAATCCCCAAAAGTAGGTTTTGGAGCACTGTAAGTTAGGCAGATTATATTTCCATTTTAGGCACAGCTGATCATAAAATTGGTGTAAATCTCAATAAACTGAACTGCCCATAGTAGGAATTCCTTATGGCATGATTTTCTGAACATTCAAAAAGGGACACATTTACAGTTTTCATTGGAGATGTCACTACCCTAACATACATCTCTTCAAAGAGGAATGTTTACAACAGTGCATAGATATAAACTGGTAAGTATTTAAAGATGGTACAACACTCAAATAAAGACCTTTGGAATAAATTTTGTTTTAATTTTTAAATATTTTCTAACAAATGTGACCAGCTTCTGTTAGGTGCAGAAATAAATAACTCTTTTCTGCTGTTATGTGTCATTTTGTTTTGGCAGAAATAGAAGATTTGTCCCAAGAGGAGCTAACAGCCATGACAGAGTATATTACATAAAACATAACCTTGTGCCTTCCATACCATTGCAAACTACATGAAAAAAATGGCTGGCTACAGTTTACTTAGCCCTGTGATGGTAAGCACTGTTCAATGCAATGTAACTGAATACTGTCAATCAGAAGTAAAATATATCTCCATACCAAAATACTGATATGCTTAAGTATAGAAGATTTTCCATACAAATTTATATACCATTTTCATCTAAAAAAAAAACCAACAAGTGAACTTGTTCGTTTATGTTGCTGCAATGTTCATGCTGTATACCGAAATATACAGAAATCATTTTGCAATACCAGAGAATTCCCGCAACCCTACATGATTAATCATGAACAGTGTCATACACATAAAATGTCTATAACTCTTCACTCATTGTTTTTACCAAGATTTAAAAGTTAACATCATGGTGAGAATTAGTCCATTAACCATAGGTTGCATTTTTCAGCTCTCTTGACCTCAACTTACTGAAACTTTATGTCTTCTGCAAACAGACTGGTTAGTTTGGAAGAGTTGATTTGTTCACACCTTGCCATGTCTGCCTTAATCTGATAGTGATTTGGCTACTAGCTGTGTGATGAATTGCATAATAGACGAAAAGGCAGCTCAACTAAGGTGCGAAAAGATGCGACTGATCACTCAGCTAACCAACTGGAAAAAACCTGCCGTCCAGTACAAACGGTGGGTTTTTGGATGCAACCTATAGCTAATGGACACTTTTGTGGCATGCGTCTTGAGAATGTTTGCGTCTGCTCAGGAAACCTTGCATCCCTACAGACCTCCATGAAAACATGCCCCTTAAAGTACCTCTACAGGAACGCACAATACTTAGTTATAATGACCCCTGACAATCATTGGCTTGTGCACAAAAATATTAAATGATGAAAGCTGTAACTAGTATACAACAACAAAATTATTGTAAAATTCTGGAGCGCGAAGCTTGCCGTAGACTTGTTACCATATAGTTACAAGTAGTTGCATTTAAGCAACACCATTTGTGTCCATTGAAACTATATATGCAAGAATGCTTCCAGACAATGACATCGGCTATTAGCCAAGCAAATTACAAAGCATTTAGAAACCACTATTGACTTTTTTAGTATGAAAATCTCTGTAATGGAATTGTTGTTAACAAAGTACTTGCGTTGATTGTTATGATATATTTGTTCATTGAGAACTATAGATTCAAGAATGCTTGCAGATAATTATATGGGCTATAAGCCAAGCAAATCACAAGAAATTTAGAAACCACCATTGATTATTTTTAGCATTAAATCGCTGTGCAAACAATTGTTATTAACAAAGTACTTGCTTGATTGTTATGATTTATTTGTCTTCAAACAAATTCATTCATCTGTGCAAAGAATTGGAATTTTGGTTCTTTCGAGAAGAAGTTGTGGTTTTTGAAAAGAAAGAAAGAAAGATATCCATTCAATAGATTGTTATGTTTTTCATAGGCCTAGCTGTGAGTGAGTGTACTTTGGGTTTGTTTACCCCAAAATGTAGGAGGAAGCAACTTGAAGGTTTTGCGTACCTGGCTAAAAGTAAGACTACTCACTAAGGTCGATAGACCTGGCCTGCTTAGCCAACCGTTACGGTACTCACCTACAAGGCTTAATTGATACATTGTAGTATTACTTACGTACAGCTCTCGTGCAAGGAGTTCCATTTTAATACTCCCAAGTGTTTGAAAATCGCAGGACGTACGTAACTATACCGTATATAATAGACCCCGGGCATAACTTCAGTAACTTTAGTGCATTCGATGTGTGCGAATTAGCACGTCGGGCAACTCCAGTAGTATTTTTAAATAAGAGTGGTCACGTTTTAATGGGAGAATAGGCAGTGTTGGCGTTATTACTAAATAATGTTAAGAACACAAATTTGAGCGTTTCTTGCATTCAGCCTTGGCCATGAGCCTTCATTGATTGCTGCTTGGTCCCAAATTAGAATGGTCACGATTAAATGGGAAAATCAGCACTCTTGGCGCTATTACTAAAACAATGTTAAGTACAATAATTGAGCCTTGAGCCTTCCTTGCATGCAGAATTGAGCCTTCAGCTTTGGCCATGTATGATCTAAATCCTGTTCTACCAGAAAAGGGTTTATACTTGATAGTGTGATAGAAACGACATAAACGTTTGTAAGTTGTGTGCACGGCAGGAGTTATGAAAAAGGGCGCTCGTCCACTGAATTCTTCAGCACCAAAGATTGGCTTCGTCCGAAACTTAGTATAGACCAAATCCCGAGAAGATGTATATACATACTAAAAGAAATAAATAGCCCTGTCATAGTAGTGTATCGTTAAGTAAGAAGACACCCTCGTTTTGAGTTGATTTTTCATTGGATCCCTCTGATATACCCCGGCTAGGTGCTACAATCCCATGGCAATTTTGGTTATCACTTGACTATAGTCAAATTGTTTTACAATCAAAGAAATTCAAAATCGGGACTGTTGACAATTTCTAATTTCCGTTTTTTACGTGTGATTAGTAGGCCTATTTATCTGGCCAGTGTATGTGCGACAAACTGTTGAGACTGTTGATGACTAACGCTCGTGACCCAAGTTCGTTTGATGAAGACATACTGGAGGTTAAGGAGACATAAAACTGTCACAAAACACTGCTTACCCGCTCCCCCATCGCTCAATCTCTACCATTTTAAATTTCCCATTCCTAGTATCACACATCAAGTCCATCAACACCCACAATCATCCCATCATAGTGCCTCTTCATTCCTATTCTCTACTTTAATAATAAAGTCATGTCTCCTCAGCCCATTGATTTCCTTAATCTTTTTGCCGCCTCTCTTTTTCTTTAACTAATCCCCCCTTTCTCTGCCTAAGTTGGCTCTGTTTATTGTTGAATGGCACTTTTTTATTAAATGATCTACAAAGCGGAACCACAGACGTTACGGCCTTAACAACACTGCGAGCTCAAACAGATCCACAAAGAAACCACCATCGGCCAATGAATAGAGGTCTCGACAAAACGGTTGGAAATGGCCTCAATTTGTAGCCGCATTTTAACCTTTTACCGCTGCACGAACCACAAATAGGAACTTCTCACGTAAATCAACATCGCACCTATTGCGCCATACATGTATCGTGATCAAAACAATACTGTTAACAATACTTTACAAACAAAAAATCATTGTTGAATGGTCCCGTTTACCTCTTTGTCCATATAACTCTCTGAATTTTTTTCCTGTGTGTATTTTTTGTCTCAGCTTCTGAGGAAAACTCTGGTAAGATCGAAACGCCAGATTTTTTAACTTGTATTTGTACTGTGGTGTCTTATATTTTAACAAATGGCAATATAGTTTTCATTAGTACTTGATTGGATTGGCAAAACATTATTCACAAGACACAAATATTGCCTAAACTGAAACGTTATTGGCGCTATGCACGATTTGGTTAATACACCAGGCTTTCCATGCTAAAGAGAAACCCATGAGGTGGCATACTCCTATAAGAGATTTTACTCCTATAAGAATTTTTATCAATCTACCCGGATGCTCTCTTAATTAAGGAAAAGTGTTAAAAAGCAGTAAGATAACATTTATTTTGATACGTTATCAATCAGGATCTGTGTTGTTGTGGCTTACTGTTGAAGAGCATGAATGGAAGCACATGTTAACAGTTGAAAATTATTTTAAATTTCAAAATGATACTTTTGTAGTCGTCACAATATATGCGACAACATAATCCTATGCAATTATCATTTAGGTCCGTAAAGATGTATTTTCAGATAATTTAATATGCACAGTGCACAGTGTGTAATACACATATGAGTTATACTTTTCAAGCAGAAACCAGGTCTAAGTCTGCAACAACATTTTCAGTCACCAATTTGGATAAGCTGGACCAATTTTGGTGCATTCATGAATCTTCCAGGTTTTATAGGTATCCCTGATCACAGGCGACTTGGTCTGGCTAGCCCTACCTGCATCAACATTATTCAGAAAAGGGTCAGCGGGACGGGCTTTTTCGTGTATGGCTCTGAAATGTGATGACACTATACCTTTGTTTAGCTCAGCTTATTCGCCTTCAGGACATACCCCGATCTATTCCTGAAATGTTTGGAACATGCTAAACTGATATTGCATGTCATTCCAGTGCAATTGTTAAATTGCTAAGAATAAAAGAAGATAATTGAAGGTATTCTTTGCCAAAAGCTGACTCATTGGGATTTGTAAACCACAGCCTCATTGTAACAGTATGTACAATAGTCTAAAAGCAAGCTTACTGAAATGCTATCTAGATATAAAGTTCATATCTAAAGAATACACAGTACAGGTAAAGGTTGTGCTTATGTTACATTGTTTTAAAGACAGTCATAGGGGAAGAGAGGTGGGGATGGGACATATTTCATGATAGAATATTCAAATTTGTTGCTCGGCAAAGAACAAAAACGACAACTTACCATATTCTGCATTGATGACAAGCACTGGTTCCTATAGTTACTACAGTAGATCTCCCATGGAAGCATCAGGATATCTCTTTCTGCTGTCAGGGTTGTTTGGGATGTGCTGTTACCCCATCTAACCAGTGTAGTCCATTGATACCACACCCATTCAAAGTATATAGTTGTGCATGCTGAGGACTTAACACATCAAATATCTCTAAAAACTTTACAATACGACAGAAAAATTATTGACAGCAAGTAGGCTAATAAAAAAATGATGCACATATTCAGGAGCAGAAAATGACATACGTTAGAGGATTATTGGCTAAATAAGACTCAAAACATTCTCTGTGCTAGGTATTAACACTCAGCAGCCACTCCACTTAGGATATAGACCTCATACAACGTTGTGATACAGCTGGTTTAGACTTGGTCTATGATACGAACATAGCCATTATGGCCTTGCAGAGGCCTAGCCCTAATTAACAACATTATATACCATGTACTTAAGGTTGTGTACATATATGTACATAGATGTACATAGATGTAAAATTTCACTGAACTTAGTCGTTCACGTCACGTCACACACAAACATTGAGTCTAGTTCTGAAGGATTTCTGAATTTTTGAAGAGAAGAACCAACGTATAAGGAATCTTTGGTAGGTCAAGGCTTAATTACTCAATAGTATATTGGGAAGGAAAAACCTGACCAGACATGCTCAGAAGGCTGTTCTAGTCTCATGTGTAGAAAAGCAGCTGCTATTTGTGTTACGTTTAGGCTGAAATAATAATTAATGCATAAAAATCATCCAAGCGAAAAGTTAAAACCATTTTTACACACCATAGCAACTACTTTGGTTAAAAATTGGGACTTTAAGCACTAAATATGAACAATTTCACCTTTTTACCTAACGATTACTTAAAGTAAAAGCCCCATTGACTTTCACACTAAATCCTGCTATTCAAGCGTGAAGTTTTCGTCACTTGTAAACAAACCTCTTCACCAGTAGTAAAACATTTTCGTACGCTGCTTCTGTGAGGCCTAACAGGGTCTAAAATTGCCTGAATTGACCCAATTTTTGCACCACATGTACTTCCATACATGTTCTTTAACATGAAAAAAAAAACCCAAAACGACCATAATTGATGACATATCAAAAAAGATGTTCTCCTTCTGCATTTTGGCCACTTTCCAGAAATAGGAGAACATCCGGGCGGATTGATATAGACTCCGACAGGAGTATGCCACCTTAAGGATATCGCTTAGAGTGCTTCCTGTTGTGAGTTGTGTCATGTTACATATAATGTTACAGACATTCCTAAAGAACTGACACTATCGTTCAGAGTCGTGTAACAGAGTGTGATTCATTTAACCCACAAGTCCACTGCAGCTATTTGAATTATTTTCATGGTTAACAGACGTGTTTGATAAATAAACGAGGTATTGACACAAATGGAAACCGTTTAGAACATGTACAGTCACTGTGCGAGTTTAATTATCGCAGAACTGTAGATATACATAGCATAAAAGCAAGAGTTATTCCTACATTTCACAACTTATGCAATTTGGACGAAGAAGACAACAACGAGAAACGTGGTAAGTCACATTAAAATGAAATCCTCATTGAGGTACTCAAGCGAGGCCTCAATAGAGGTACCCCGATAGTAGGTTTGTTCGTTTGTCCTATTAAGGCTGATAATAAAGGGTAATCACTAATCGTTTTTGAATGTGTGTGTGTGTGTATTGTATACTTAATATATATAGTAATACATACTGCAGATTAGGTTATTAGTTATTCTTATGAAAATTCTGTATGTCTAACAAGGATTTAATAAAGTGTTATTTAATGTTTAATTGATCATTACTCAAAAGCAAATAAAAACAGTAAAGAACACTAATCTTGACTGATAGCAACAGTTTGAATGATTAACGACGTAACACAATTGATTGTGTTCCTACAAAAGATATGTTAAGTGAACGCTAAATGCGAATCGGTAGTCTTACTCATTCCAATGTATTACATTTTTTTAGTTCTTACACTGAATAATACACAATTCTCTCTGTCAAACAAAATAAATATAGCAGGAAAAAAATGAAATGTTAAATCCAGTTATTTCATAAAATGTGTAGCTGTTGTACTTGTGTTTCATCACTAAGAACCAATTTGTCCTTTATCATTTCTTCCCAGATGTATCCGTTTTAACCTTGTTATTAATCCCAGCTTTTGCTGTTGCAGCGATTAATGTAGCTTTCTACAGCAAGATAAAAAATCACCTTGTAAGATTGCTTGAAAGTTTATATAT
>JAIPMN010080302.1:0-13749 GCA_020650975.1 Apostichopus californicus
CTTGTGTACGTATTATCATTATTTACATTGTTTGATTTTATTTGTATCAATTATATGGGTAAACATTTTGCTCCATACCTAACAAAAATGAGGTAAAACTAAGTATGAAGGAAAGTTTAAAGGTTAATACACATTGCCCTCACATTTGACACACTGATTATCCATAATACTTTGATTTGTCTTATATTACTGATCATGACTCTCAATATATGGTGAGGATGCTTTACATTTATATCTTTGTAGGAAGTTTGATAATACTTATGATGACTCTAAACAGCTGAAGGCTCTGAAAAGGCAGCTTTCCCCGTCTACCCTTCATGCTGTACCTGGACCACAATGCGTTAGTCCCAAGATTTTTCGTAATAATTCTCACGGTGTCACCAACACGGTATCCTCCCAGTGCACTAAGGAAATTTACCAGTTGCAAAGCGCAAAATACAAGAACAAGCAAACGTGAAAATGCTTATCCATCAAGAACAATATAAACACAATTTTTGGAGTATGCATCAAGCTTGTGACAATTTAATTAACTCATTTCCATTCCTTGACAAAGGTGCATGGTGAAAATGATTGTGTGTGAGGTCAGTCTTATTATTGAAGTAATTAGTGAGGAGTTAGTTTCTTCCTTCTGTGTAGGCACAGGACTATCATAGCCAGCTGATTGCTTCTGGTAAAAGTTTGTATCACCAGGTTCATTTGACTTTCTGGTAGCTCATTATTTCTTCTAATATTTCTTAAATGTAACTCGTAATAAATTTGGGTTTAAGTTTACCAATTTCTTCTTGTAGTTTTCTTCTCTTAGTTTTTCAGACAGTTCATTCATCTGTTGAACTGTTGTCATTTTTTCTTCAAATATGTCCTCCAACATTATATCATCAGAAGCAACATGCCGATTGCTAGCCAGGGTCCGCAGCAGTGACAGCCCTTCCTTCTGGTTTTCAATTATGGTATCCAGTTTCATAAGTACAGTAACAGTCTGTTTAAGAGGTAGAGTAGTTTCAACATAGCATTTCAGAACAAATTCATGAAAGTTCCACATAAAGTACATCTACAAAAGGTGCTTGTGATAAAAAAGATTAATAGTTATTCTCAATTTCAGATTGTCATTTCAAAATTTGTTTCCAAATTAAGCACAAATCCTGCTTTGAACGTTGTACCCTTTGGAATAAGCATCTTAGAAAACCGTGAGAGCAACTAATGTTGCCTTATAAACCTACTTTCTTGCGTGTTGCTTTGTGAAGCCCTTCTAGGAGAAACCGAAGTGACTGCATTTGTGGGGGTGGTTGGTGGTGCTGGTTCTCGCGGTGTAGGCACAGCTGGAGGCGGGAAAATGTCAGGATCTGCTCAACGTAAAAAGAAAAGAAAGAGCCACTGCATTTATTTAAACTGATTCAATGGAGATAGTGTTCACCTGTATTTTAAGATTTGTGCTCATTCCCACTATTGTGATTAAACTCATCCCATAGGTAGAATAAAGATTAAAAAGGTTCAAGTCATAAAAGGTACATATGAGGATGCAGATCAAGAGATGATAATAGTTTTAGACACAAATGACCATTAGTTTGATTGGATTTACAATTTTATCAGATGGCACTTTTCTTTGTTAGTACGACAAACATGGATTATGCAAATTGGTTAACATAGGTAAAATTCTCAATGTTTGCTCTGATTATTGGAAGTACTAGTCGGTTTAATAAATAACAGTTTTGTGTTGTGATTGAGGCAAAGAAGTAATGTTCCATCCACTTCAAGAAAACAGATTGCTTGTAGTTTCCCAAATCACACCATGAGCAAGTTTGCTTCACACCACTCTGATTGTTCAGGCAGAAACAACTTAAAACGTGAAGTTTAAATAAACACAGTGGTTGATTACATGGAATACAGTGTAATTGCATATATTTCACATCTGACTTGATTGTCATATTCTTTTTATCAGCAGCCGTCTCCACAAGTGGTCCGAACAATTTGCAAAGCATTTCCCCTCATGGCTGTGTGATTTGGAGACAGATGACCTAGCACCATGGAATCTGATCTTTGTAATAGTTCTTTGCTCTACAGCTAGGGTATTAGATAATTTTTTGTTTAATCTGTGATTTTGAATATATTTTGACTTACGTTGTTGTGAATTTGACCCAGGAATCCTCTTTTTCCAGGTTTCAAGACATCTGTGTCACACAGCATCTGAAAGGACAAGATATTGGGTAGACATAAGCCTGCTTTCCTTGTACACTGAAATCAATCATTCCAGAAGAAAAGTGCTGTTACAATTTAAGAGTCAGGTTCCATTCCTTTTGATTTTATAATAAGAGATGACCGTCTTAGCAGCCTTTGCTTTCGGTAATACTTGAGTGTCTCTATGTGTGTTCTTATATTCCTATCTTGAGCAGGGAAGCCTGGATAGTTCTCAGGTTTGGAATGTGCATACAGTGTATCTGATGGAGCTGAGATGATTGCTGGTCAATTGAGGTCAGCTGCAAGTGACAATATATCAAAACCTTGAAAGAACATTACCTGAAGAAGGGAACCTTGTATTCATTTCCTTCTTGGTAAATAGATGTACCACATATTTCCTGACTTCCATTAAACCGCATTGAATGAATCCATGAGAAACGTTATCAGAGTAATTGTGAAAAAGCATCTGCTTTACCTATGGATGTTATGAATGGCCTCTTTTGAAGAGTTGAAATATAACATATGCAGCAACAATTACTTAAAACCTTTTTCTTCAATAACTATCTGATATGGAAATTATTAAAGGCTGTCTCTTGTAAATGAAAATGTTAAATCAGCGAAAATGAATTGTTAGCAAGTCAAATGTCATAATCTTCAACATAGGGCTTTGAACAACCAATGTTTTCTTCTATGACATGTTGATTCATATTGATAGCATATTTTGTAACATAATTTAAGAGAAATGTTTTAATGTTTTCTCCTTCTTAACAGGGGTAGGACTTGACAAAATTGAGGAAGAACTAGATACTGCTGGAAACAAATAACATCATCTTCAGATGCCTACCGTCTCCATCACTCTCAGAACCACTGGAGACAAATCTTGCTGGTGCCGTACTCTTTCTTGAGCTGGTCTGAAGCTTTCCCCTTCAGAATCTATGTTTGAAGTTTCCTCCGCCAGCCGTGAGTTTCTGTACCTTGTTATAGTTGTCTGTGGTATGGAAATGATGACAGACTAACAGTTCCCAGTGTGTTCAGGTATGATTATTTTGGATTTTCATCATAGCATAGAGCAATTAACAACTTTATTGACTAATACATTGTAAAGGGGATACAATTGCAGTTTCAACTGAAAGCTCACTCAATCAGTGTTCCATCAATGTCAAACTGCATCCGTTTTGAAGGGAATACCGTTTTTTGTTTTGCTTTCCACTTGACTTGAATTTGCTCCTGCATTATGAAACAGCTAAAATCTATAAAAGAAGTACATCAATCTATCAGTTCTGCAAGAGAGTATTTGGTTTCTTGAACTAATATCACTAAGTTTGTGTCAATACTCAAATAAACATATAGATGGAATTTGGAAGTAAGGAGAAATTTTGAATTACCTACCAACGAAACGAAACACACGCACTTTGTGCTTCGACCATCTTTCTGGATCAGGCATTTCCCCCTTTTTTGCCCTGAAAGTGGCATTGCTTCTTGGCCAATAACAGTGTAGATTCTGAAAATACAATGCAATATGATTGTTGGGATAGTATTGAAGTGATTGTACTTGTACCACTTTCACTGACATATTGACATACACTGACATATTGTAATGGTGAGTGTGCAATAAACATTAATGGGTCTTTATACTTATGAATATATTTTTCATTAAGCATGATTTATTACTCATGGTTGGCTAAAACTAAAAAGTCATGTAAGATTGAAAGTGGTGGTAGAAATATTTGGAAATGACTTACTTCACCACTACCTGCAATCCATTTTCTGCTCACAACTTCCACAGACCCCTCAGCCACAAACTCCACAACTGCAAATTGATTCATCTGCAAGAAATAAAGTCACATGAAGAATTAACCAGATATATTTTAAAGGTATTTCAATTATGCTGTACAATAATTCTAAAATCTACCAAAAAATCAAATGAAACTATTCGCAACTACTGTTTTATGCTGATGTAGTTTTTATTTAAAGAACTCTTTTTTACATGTTTATAATTCCTAGGATCTGCATGGAATGTTGTTGGAAAGTCTCGATAAGTGATCTTTACAGTTAATTATTCTAAGAATTAGTTTGTATGTAGTCATGAATATTTCCTCTTCACATCAGTAGTGATTGCGATATCATCATTACAAATTTGGAAGTACATTTGTGCTGCTTACTTTTTAAATTTGATGTACTATTGAAAGGAAAATTATGGAATCTGATTTTTCAAATGCCAAAGCATTAGTGGTCAATTGATCCGAAACTTTCTTTCATGACCGCATCCCTCTTGTAAACCAAATGGGCACCAATTATTCTGGAGTCGCATGGATGGCTGGTTACTGGATGAGTCTTTTCGTAGGCTCTGCACAAGTAAAGATTCTTCTCATCTCCAGTATAGTTGATACTCTGTAAAATTTCACAGCAACATGAATTATTTATAATATAATGATTGTTTGGTCTCTTAACAGAAATGCTGCATTTGCTGATTGGCGGAAAACTGTGTGCCTCCGAATATTCACATAATCTCTTGGTTATCTGGATAAGTGGGTTCCTTCCAGATCTAACTAGCCTCTTTAAGTGCTTCATGTAATTTTCAAATGGAAAAGCTGCAGACCTGTCCAAGCTGCCATGTAACACAGCTTCATCTGCCAAATGAACTAACGAGTGAACATTGTACACAAGAAACTCATCACCATACAAGGTACGGGACTGGTGTACCGCATACTTCAATAACTGGTCTGCATACTGGTAGTGAATGTGTGTTGATGGACAAACCAATATTGAGATAGCTAAGCTGAGACATAGAAAATGGTCGTACAGGTCTTTCCTCAAAATTCCTTTCAATACAATCTTGCCCGTGTAAAGAAGGAATTGACGAAACTCTGTTGCTTTCCATCGATCGATGTCTGACAGGCTCCTTGGCTTTCTGGCAAACTGATTGGTGATACTTGGCTTCAGTGCAAGTAATCGATTGCTGATTTCTTCGACATGCCCTGCTGACATTCTTACTTCTTTGTTGCCTCTTATCCATGATATAAGTAATTTTCTCTTGACACCAAGACAAACTTGATGCATATAATCAATGGGGAACGATGTGACCATATTCACATTGGTGACATCACAGAATGGAGAGGAGACTTGCTTGTGATGTTCAATATTTGTCTGGCATCGAAAAGAGTCGTCAGTTCGCAAAGTTATGCCTTCCACTTCCGGAAATGTCATTCTACCCTTCCAGGCTCCTGTTTGGGTGCATTTGTCACAGCCATAATAACCAGAGTATAACTTCATACATTTCACAAAAGCTCTAGCAGGAGCATCACACACAATACACCGCAAGGTGACTTTTATGTTTCTTCCGTCATTGGAAAGACCATGGCAGAGTAAATCATTTAAGTCATTTGTGGTATCAATGAAGAAGTCCAAATTTTTGGGTTTTGAAATTCCTAAGGCAAGTGCTACTGGAAAAACTTTGACTGGTTGCAAGTTCATTACACCACACAGTATTGGCCAAAGGGATGTGTTGGCAACAATGGCAATCCATCAATATTCAGTGACATTTCAACATGCTCAATAGTAGTGTTTGTTAATGCATAACATTTGACAATCTTAAGGAGTTCACTCTTTAATCCAAGGTATATGTAGTCCATGCCAGATTTGATGGTAGAGGTAACATTCCTTGGAGAATTTAACAGTGAACGAGCAGTAATAGGGAGACAACTATGACCTGACTTTTGTAGTATTTTTAGGAGGCCATCAATTGCATTATGCTTAACATGATATCCAACTGCCCAACTAGCAAGGTCGGCTTCAATTGTACACAATTTGGTGCTGTGATGAGAATGGCCATCTCCCACTGATTGACCCTCTTCGGCAGAGTCACATTTATCCAATTCGGATTCATCATCATACCTATGTTCAGGATCAGGCTCTGTTGGCTTTTCATTATCATGTTCACTGATGTCATCGGCTTGTAATGATTGGGCGCCATCACAATCAAACATGGAATATGCAGCCCTGTTCTCGAGTTGCTTTTCATCACTTGCAGTACTGTAAAGTTCTTCTGTAGATCCCAAGCTACAACTAGCACCATAATCCTCATCGTCTCTGAGAGTTTGGTAGTTTCTTCCAGTCTTAAGCAAACGAGCTGCAGAAATCCATTTGCGTTTGTATTTTCTGCGTTTGTCCTTAGCATTTTCCATAGTAAAATGGCTGCAGGGATATAAAGAATTTTCAGGATCTATTACCACCTGAGGTTATAAATCATGACAATAGGCCATATTTTTTCAAAAGGTTGTAGGTCATCATTTGTATGGGGGTCGGTGGGGGGGGGGGGGCAGTATGAATCAATTCTTGTAGGTTTCCATTATTGGAAATTGTCTATAATTAAATTATCTTAAGGCATCCATTTCTAAAGTTTGTTTGAGTCAACATTTGTTAGAGTTGAGGGAGACGGTTTACAGAGGTTACAAAATTAAATTCATCAATTATTCTCGTTGGTTTCCATTATTTAAAATCCTCTATAACTTATTTATCTTTAGGAAGGCATTTGTAAAAAAATTGATTCGACATTTGTTAGGGGGAGGGGGGGCAGGGTTCGGGAGGTTACATTAATTACATTCATCAATTGTTCTTGTTGGTTTCCATTAACTAAAATCCTTGTCTATAGGTTAATTATCTTTTGGAAGGTATTCATCAAGTTGTTTTGAGTCAACACTTCTGTTGTAGGGTAGGGGGGGAGGGGTTGAGAGCAGGGTTGAGAAGGTTACATTAATTACTTTCATCAATTGTTCTTTTTAGTTTCCACTTAAAAGTTTTTGGGGGCTTTTAGTCACACATCATGTATTTTCCCTCTTTGTTAACTGCGCTTTATTCTTAAGTACAAGCTCACAAGTTTTTTATTTATATTAACTCTATTGAATTGAAGTGTTTTTTTTTAAGATTCAAATTATTTCTTAATTGTTAAGTCTGCAACTTAATTGTTTGTGTGGGTCTTTAGGGTGCAAACATTACTTGTTCTTGTGGAATTCCTTTATTGAAACTTGTATGTAGTCTGTAATTTAATTATTCTAAATTGTATGCATGCAATGAATAATACAAATTCAGTTAACAATATCACTTGCTCTTCAAATATGTTGTCATTTGAGTCATTTTCAAAGAAATTGTGTTCGTTGTGGAGTTCAGACATGACATTAAAAATTGTCAAACCAGTTAAGAAAACCGAGTTTCTACAAAAGTGGCTAACCAACGTGGTTTTGATAGAAAGTGACATGTGATAAGGCTATTGTGTCTATATTGGACCTACGTTATTGGTAAAGTTTTAGAAGTACTTTCCCAGAGGTCTTGCTTCCTTACGACGTAGCCACAGACCCAGTGAAAAACCAAATACAAATTTAGGGTCCGAAGATCGACAAATGGTGACATCATATGAAAAGTAGCATATCTGGACATGTGGAGAGGACTTGAATGTAGTCCGTCATGACCCCAAATTATAGCACGCTAAAATGGCAAGAAGTTTTCCAACAGTATTTTCCTGTAGGTCTACACTCTCCAATTGTTCTCAGACATTCAGAATTTTGACCAAATGGTGACCATGTTTGAATATATGGCATGTATATGGGGCCAATAAAGCATACATTTACCATTCCAGTTGATGCCAAAATAAACTAAAAGAAAGGACGTGCCCCCTGACCCTTTCAAACTGCACATAGCCTGATGTCGAAAGATTTGGTCGTCAAAATATTAGAACGGTAAGCTAGGCCGAAAGTTTATAATTCAGCGCACAAAGCTCCACGTTATGAACAATTTCAGCCGAAAACTTACCCAAAGGGGGGAGTGCTATCATCTACTTACTAATATACAACTGACAAGCCGTTTGGGAATCCCAATGACGTAATCGTCATTGTCGTCATGCCAACGAGAAGCTGTACGTATGAGAGTTGGATTCTCCGATTAGTCATCGGCCTGATGTGCGCGAGCTAGGAGTATATTGTACTGTAGAAGTACGTAGTTTTATAGTACTGTACTAGTGTAGTATAACTGTACAAGCTATAATATATATGTTACAGTTTAGTTGAATTTCAGTTACTTTCGTACCTAATTGGTCATCGGGTTAGCTTCTTAAGTTATTTTAACTATTGCTTTAAACCCATATACTTATTGGCGAGGACAAAGTTAGACTAAAAATTAGTACACAATGGCGATGCGCGCCAGTATAGTACTAGACCGTAGGTCTAACGTAAGACTAGCCTAACTAGGCCTAGGCTATATTGAAGATACAGGAAAATTCCCTCAGTTAAAAGGCTAACTTTATTTTAGAAAGGAATGCTCGCAGACTTAAACACAAGAAAAAGGTATCGGCCTATTGACATGTTATTTTATACTGTTTCGTGTGATTTGACTGCCTCCGTCGGCAATGTGGCTTCTATATCAACTATAACAGGCCTAGCTGCAAGTTGCAACTTATACTTAGCCTAGACAGTTACAGTTAGACCAATTGGCCTAACAATGTGAAATTCGTTTTTTATGTTGATCCGACACCGCTATTTGACCTAAAATACTTGGTAGTAATATTAGCTAGGAAAACTCAATATTTCAACATAGCCTAATACCAGTCGAATTTCATTGATAAATGGTTATACTTAGTAATATGACTAGAGCCAGACTATATGGCTACAACTTAACAAGTACGTCTTCAGCTTTCACGCTACAAGTTTACAACTTAGCTCAGCCATGTATAATGCAAGACTAGGCTCGTCGACGGACAGATTTAACTACCAATACCAGGCTCCATTGCAACTGTATCTGGTAACCTTCTTTAAATCCTAGGCCCTACTCTTACGCCTTATTTATGCTATAATCAGGACTAATTAGCTACGTGCATGGTGCCCAGTTTGCCTATTACTAGTAATAGTAGGCCGATACTTTTACCAGTGTGTGTAGGCCTAGCCTATAGCCAGGTTAGCCTAGCTAGCCAACTTAAGAAGATCGAGGATATAGTATTCCTGCTTGCATACACCCGGCCATGAATCATGGTTGTATGCAGAGACTGAAGCCCTGATAAGATTAAGCTAGGCCTATCATCACTGTATCATATATTCTCTAAATTAATTACGCTGTGCCTACAGTATCGCTGTAGCCTAGACCTTGTTCAAGTTCTACTTCTTTAAACTTGTCGCTCTAACACTAACATATATACACATACTATCAATGCTATAGCCTAGCCATGCATAGACTAGTGTTTTTTTTAAATATTTTTTTGGCTTTTACTCGTTTTAGCTGAAGGGGCGGGAGATGGTGTCCGTTTGGTGTTAATTACCACGTATAGATTATATGATATAGCCTACTGACCTAGCTCAGTCGTCTAATTTAGATAGGCCTTCAAAGTGAAGGCTGAGGGGGGGGGGGGCAAGCAGCCGATATCAAACCATGTATTGTCGCGCTATCGCCAAAGTTATAAAAAAAAATAGGTATAATTGGGCCTAGGCCTATAGCCTACATAATTATAAATTAAGGTACGTATGGGTATGGGCCCTCGATCATATTTGCTATCTTAACAAATGCATATAGGCCTAGAAAAAGTCATGATGAACGCTTTGCAACTCTAATATAGGCTAGGCCCTTTTTTCTTTAATTGACACAGCCATTCGCCACAACTTCCACAAGATAAGTTAATGTTTTAATTTGTAACAGTTAGCCTAGGCTATAGCCTTAAAGTTATAACTTATAAGTTATAGTTATACTATGCCTAGGCTATCTAACGACAGTTACTGATTACAGGATAGAAACTGGGACGTTTTCAATAGTCTATGCTGTTATATATTGAAGTAAATAAAACAATATCGGACCTTATATTAACCGACTTAAGCTGAACTGTTGAAAACGGCATTGTAGCCAGGCTACCGTGTATATATGTTTGACTATTTTACTCAGTGTACTGAGTCTTTATTATAGGCATAGGAGGCCTAGGCCTATTCACAGTTTGTAATTAAGTGAGTGACTTTCGGAATATATTTACTTTATATGAAAAGAAGAAAATAATTACAAGAATTACAAATAACTTTCAACATTTGATATGTATTTCCAAATTATTCATTAAATAGTGTTTGCGTTTACATTGAAGCTGTAAATAATACTGATTTTCTGCTTAAAAAAAAATTAGTACTTACCTTGCTGGGTTCTCTTGTTGAAATAAGTAACTTTTTAGTAGTTCCAAAACTGGCGCCTTTATGCCTGTTTATGTACTGCCCATGCTCAGCCTAATAACCACGCCTACACCGTCAGCTTCGAACCAATTACGTGCGTGCTTATAGCAGGCGGTCGCCTTTGAGTGCAGCGATTGGGCCTTGCACAAATTCATGTCCATATATACTGTACTGTTGATTACTTAGTCTTCGTTTATATCTGTGCGAAGCTCTTCAGCACCCTTTTTATTGTAAAAGTTGCCGGCTGCAGCATGTAATAACGGCCCTACGATAGCCAGCTATCTGATTCACTGCGAGTATGCGTCTAAATTTGTTTGAATGCGAGTAGATGCGATTTTGCTTAGAAAAAACGCTTAATTCCCAGTTCCGCTGAGTTCTTTGGTTGAAAGAATGAAGACACTTTTAGGTAGTTTCTTACTTTGGCGCCTTTTTTCGTTCCAAGCCGTACTGCCCATGCTCAGTACCTTATAGAACCACGCTCACCTCAACACTTTCATACGCTGCACGGACAGGACCGGGGTTGTCGTACGAACCCAGTTGTATCAGGAATTTGCTTTCAGCGGGTTTTTAAAGCAACCGTACTAGTAATGCAAGGCCGATCAAGCTCTTTTAGATTAACGTGCAGGACGTACAGTAAATAATAAGGCCTGCATGCATTGCATGTTTCCAGGCTTGTGGTCTGCGAATAAGTATGTTGTGAACTTGTGATTGTCGTCATAGTATTAGTAGGCTAACAATGCAAGTATTATATGTATTGTTGTTATAACGACTTTGTATATGGGATGGACTCCAGATCTGAGGATACATGGAACCGCGTTAGAATATATATGGACGGTTCGGTGGGAATTTGGGGGAAGAAGCGTAATATCCTTGGAGTGTAATATAATTATGATCAAGAATGATTCATCCACGGCGACTCATTAATTAAAGTGATCGACAGCTATATAGTTGGTATATGTAACTTGAACAGCTTTCGATTTAGACCTATGCACGGAACTGTTTACGTAAGTGCTGTATAACATGATAACCTAATAATAAGCGTTTACTATACAACCACAGAAACATTTTGAATTTAGCCTCTATAAACAGGAAACATTGAAACTTGCTAACGTTTTTACAACGTAAAGTGTGACGTTGTATTAACGAATAATATAAACGTAAATAAAACGTAACATGCTAACGTGTTTACAACGTAAATTCTGTTACGTTATGACGTAACGAAACTACAACGTTATATCAACGTAAAACTTTACGTTGTGTGGACGTTATATTCAAACGTAAATATAACGGAAGGTGCTAACGTTTATACAACGTAAAGTATGTTACGTTATGAGGTAACGAAACTGCAACGTTATATAAACGTAAAACTTGACGTTGTGTGAACGTAATATTTAAACGTAAATATAACGAATCGTGAAACTGTTAATACAACGTTATTAAAACGTTTTTTGGAAACGTTTTAAAAACGTTGTGATATTACGTAAGTTGGGTACGTTTTATTTACGTTCTCGTTACGTTGGGCGGACACCAACGTAAATACAACCAAAAAATAACGTTATTATTACGTTGTGTGTTAGCTGGGTTACCAGTTGATATTAGAACGAGTATGGAAATCAACGGATCATTCAGATGAATATACTGTACTTAAAGTTTGACAACCTGTGAGATGTCTTCTTAATGTAGATATTGTCTTGTTCTTTATGTATGAATATGTCCCGTAGCTATTTATTCGTAACAACTTAATGGAATGATTGTAGAATTTGTGTATTGGCTTCATGTAGGCACCTGTGGTTTACAAGTTGTGGAACAAGACAGTAATAACATACCAGCATAAACATTGTGTTGTGTTTTTTCTCTCATATGGTTCAATTACTATCGTAGTGATGTGAGTTGCACAGAAATTGAATCGAAGGTCAATTTGAGGTCACAGTGAGCGCATGATTGATGATTTTGCAAGAAGTTAATTGTCTCGAATGGAATTAGCTAGGCATTTATACCTCTACGGAGAGCGGGAACGAACAGCTACAAAGATGGTAATCACGACGAAAACCCAAGGTCCTGTGACAAGGGGTAGTAGGCTGATGCTACGTAATAACTCCGAGCGGCGATCGAATGACGTGTAGCTTGCCCGGGCACCGCTTGAATTTGAGCATCATCAGCGGGCTGAATAGCTAGCCCAGCGATGGTCAGGCGGGTCCTGTCAATTTCCTGTCCGTCTGTCACTGTCACATGAATCAAAACTTAGTGAATTTGCCTGGATCGAGATGGTCGAGATTGTGCTATACCAGAAGATTTGAAAAAAAAATCATCATACCTTGTGAAAAAAGAGATGAAATGCCCCAGAAATTCACCATGTTGAAAACGTAGTAAAACGTAGTAAAATCATGGTAAAAGTACCATGGTAAAATTACAGTAAATGTACCACAGGTTTACCATGGTAAAAGCATGGTAGAACTGTGGTAAATATACCAGTCAATTTACCACTATTGTACCACAAATTTACCATAGTTACCACGGTTTTACCATGGTTTACCATGGTAAAAGCATGGTACATTTTTAGCTGGGAAACGATGCAGCGATGGACATCTCAGGTCCAGCTATAGATAACAAGGTGTCACGTATCATTACTGTCTGCAGTTTGTGTGCCACACGAAAAAAACCTCACTTGCAAGCAACGGAAACTTAACTTTTTCAGATGGCCGCACGCGGTTGGGGCGAGTCTTCAATGCCTTTAAAATGAGTCATTATCAGGTCATTGCTACTGTTTTGTCACCAAATTGTATGAACAGTGTGTAGTGTTCTAGATTAATGTGGTTTGGTTTTCGAACAATATTCATATGTTATTTTCTTTGTAATTCATTAACACATTATGGAAAAATCACCTCAAATCAGCTGCTTGTTAATGTCAAGACTTGTTTTGATGTGTAAAATAAATCATGCTCAATGCAACTTTGTTTGGTGTGGGGGGAAATGGAATACTTAACTATGTCATGCAGCATAATCTGTTGAAAATAATAACAAAAATGTAAACGATGAACGAAAATAAATGTACCTTGACCATTTAAAGATCCGTGGACTTGATGCTAGTTTTATTGTTGTACATGCCCACTGTTGGCTTTCCTGGAGTGCGGACGTGTATCGCTCTCGCTCTTCATCTATGACAGCTGTTATTGTCACTGTACTGTGCTATACTTCCCGCCAGGCGGGTGTGGTAGCTTTTGTTCGTGTGTGCGTCAATTCGTATATCGTTTGTAGTTAAACCAACCTGTCTTTAGTTTGTTTTGTGCTTTTTACGTGCTAAGAAAAAACGGACACGGACCAAAGGTCAACAAAACCAAAAACAAACCCAGTCTGTAAAACAACAACTGAAACCCATCAATCTCTCACTAAC
>JAIPMN010080695.1:0-11072 GCA_020650975.1 Apostichopus californicus
AACTGTGCAACGCAAGAGACTTATAATGGTCACCTTAATAACGGTGCGTGGTGGTACGGTTATTGTGATTACTCTTCTCTCAACTCACCATATGGCCGGAACAGTTTTTATTGGTATCATCTACCTTCCGGTAATTACAACATCAAATTTTCCGAGATGAAACTACTTCGGGTATGATGGCTAGTCTGTCTATACTTAACAGGAAATAATCGTATAAATTAATAACGCTCTTTAACGATGCACTTAATTTGTGATTCTCTGCGGCTAATGTTTGACAAAAACAGCTAGAATATGTTATAACAAGATTCATAATGTACCGTAGTGATCTAGAGGAAGGCTGTTCTACTGGTCGCAAGAAGACACAAGTAATTTATTTCGAGGATGGTGTTTAAGGAAAAGTATAAAAAATAATATTGTATGCATATTTAGCTTAATGGTAATTAGTTACATACTGAAATTTCAATAAAACTCTGTTTTAAATCAACTAATTTTGTTCTTTATTGCTTTATTCAGCTTAAATGACATCGAAAGGCATTTCGCCTACATTGGTTGATTATCAAGACAATTTCCATACATAATGTACCACAGTAAAAACTGGATCGTGCTATAATTCGGTAGCATGTGCTATTAGGATTGCAGGAAGAACTGAGGATATGTGTAAATCCAACAAATCCAGTTGTTTGGGATTTGTTGGAATTATAAATATCCTCAGTTCTAACTGTAAACTTAATAGCACATGCTAACGATTTATCAGATTTGTCAGCACGATCTACTATTAACTGTGGTAAAAAACTTAAGATTTACAGTAGTTACTGTAATCTCTGTGTGAATCGGCTGATATGCCTAGTTTTATTCGTAGTGGATTTCACGTTTCAGTAATAAAGAACACTATACTCTGTTTGAATTATTGGTAACTTCTTTACGGAATAGTTAAATATGGCACTTGATGGCTTCGACCAATCGGTTACTGATTTTCCGATATATCTTCATACGTGCCTGTATGTTTATACTACTGTGTTTTTGTTTTCGTTTGTGTTGATTAAGAGTGACCTAAATATAAAATTATGAATAAAGAGAAAATTGTGATCAAACTTGGTCTTCTCGTTTCATTTTAATAAATATGTGGAGCTTTACACTGGAGTGATGCGAGCAGTTAAAACTCAATGGAATAGAAATAAACCTCAGATGGCTGGTAAATCTTGATTGGCTTATTGCTAATTAGTATTATGGTAAAATGTAAGTAATCGGTAGTAAGTATTTAATGTTTAACCAAACTTCGTTTAGAATAGTTTGAACGGAGAACGTCTGCACCTCTAACTGACAATATCGCTTAGGTCTGTTAAAGCGAGCTAAATAGCGGCGATTTTTGTTACTACAAGGACATACGAAGACATAATCATACTAAAAACAGCTCACTATTAAGTGAGATTATCGTGGGTATTCAAAATGATTATGACCATTAAACTGTCCCAGCCCTTCACGTTAAAATATTTACATCGCCAAGGTACCCTTAACATCAAATTACTCAAGATGAAGTATAGGCACGGAATCAACACACGTTGACTACATTGCAACCGATTCACACAGAGATTACAGTAACTAATGTAAATCTCAAAATTTTGAACTACAGTAAACACTGGATAATGCTGATAAATATGATAAATCGGTAGCATTTGCTATTAGGATTACAGTAAGAACTGAGGGTATGTGTATTCCCAAAAATCCCAACAACTGAATTTCGTGGAATTACACATATCCTCAGTTCTTACTGTAATCCTAATACCACATGATACCGATTTAAAGAACGTTCCAGAGTTTCCTTTGGTACAAAACTGTAAGATTTACAGTAGTTACTGTGTTTTCTGTGTGTATCGGGTGTACATTGACACTCTCAGCTGCTTGAAGTACTATCCCCCTCCTACTCCCCGGGATCAAAATAGTACATTCTGAAGCAAAATTAGACCGTTGCTATTATCCGGTCTCTGTTTCGTGAACACACGGTTAAGTTGTGCCATTGGAAAGATAGTCTACACCCGTGCAACTTGACCTGTATTTGGAAGACATATCTTCATGAAGGTTAATCTGTTTAGAAGATGTCATATGATGTACAAAAAAATCAATTTCCTTTAACCTTCAACCCAACAACAGTCTTCTTCTCTTGATGCAGCTTTCCGGTTTTGCATAGAATGAAACTGGTGTTTGATCCCAGGTTAAATTAAATATAGGGATCTACCCAATCTAAAGATTATATAGCACGGTTAGTAGAGCACATGAATATCTTGGAGACCCAAGTCTGAGTCATTGTTCTAGCCAATAACTCATGTGCTGTTTGTAAGAATATACATTGACGACGCACTTTCGTTTCATGAATTAAAGCAGCAGCTATAGGTTTGAATTCACGTTTTGGTTTTTTTTGGGGGGGTTAGCAAAGTTCTATTTGTTGTCACGAGGCACATCGCTCGAAAAAGCATTATGTTGTAACCATAAAGAGATGATTCCAAATAATGTAATAAGTTTATTGTCCTTTGAAGTGGACCATGCTGCTTAAGTGTGCTGATTTCCCTCCCTTTACTGATATTTGTTTCAAAACAACCAGCTTCACACATTAAATGTTTACTTGAAAGATTGTAAAAACGTATGAAATAGTCGTCATGAGGGGCATCTGAAGTAATATTTTCTTGTCACTGAAGCTTCCATCTCCAGACAAAATAAAATCAATACATGTTATGATATGTTTTACGTTGTTTCTTCTTGTTTCTCTATATCTCTTTTGGCAAAGTAGCACATTGCTGCGATACGTCACTATCTGAGCTTAAATTAAACTTAAGCAATTCAAGTGACAAAAGAAAACAGGAACACGAAAAGTTGTTGTTAAGCACAGAATAAACCCGTATCGCATCCAGTAAACCAAAATGAAGCAAACCAAAGATGACAAAGCTGAATAAATACAAGAAAACGAAAAATTTGCAATTGTGCATGGAATATCACATTACAAATATTTTATGCAACAAATATTAAATAATATATATAGGTTATATATAAAGAACATTGTTCGTATCAGTGTGATAAAAAAAAGGTTCTCATAACGACATACTTATCATGTCCAATAGTGACAATTAATCAAATTAAATTTAATACAGATTCACTAGATTCCTGTACCTATCAATCGAAAGGAATATTCCGTTTGCAAAAAAACAAAAACAAAAAGAAAGAAAAACATATGATCGCGCTTTGCATGGCTTGTCAACTTTAAAAGAGAAATACAATAAAACACGGATTATTTGGTTCATGGCTATTCGAATCCAATACCCAACATTTATAATTCTTTATGTCTTGTACGTGTATCAAGATGTAATATATTAACATATTTCTACATGAGAACTTAGCATCGAACCACATTTTCTTGTTAAAGTAGTGTAAAATATAATGGAATGTAATGCAATAGCATATGTACCATTGTGAATAAATATATCTGAGTATCCGATCATGCGTACCTGACTAGCGTTTCCAGGTTGAACTATGATTATGCTTTGATACTTGAAAAGAGCATCTGGTTACTGACATGTCATGAAGCGCTATCTTACGTTTTGGTGCTCACAGTCTTACATTACTCCATAGTGATGTTGCTTTGGCAATGACAGTATCGCTTGGCAGATTCATAAACTTAAAGATGCCCTGCAGGGTAGCTGGGAGTCGGGTTGGGCTTTGGGACAATGATATCACCGGTCTGTATTTTTAACACTTTATTTAGTATATATGACGGAAATGAGAACACATTATTCTTACAGTGATATTTCGCCGAATCCGCTGATTGAATATGGCCCTATACCCCATCCCCTCATGCACCCTTCGTAGGAACTAAAGGCCTTCAGCCAAGAGAAAACGTTGGAGCCGTAAAATATTTTTTCTTTAGAGAAGTATTGCAGTCAATAAGAAATATCGGTGAACGCAACATCATGAATGCAGTACTTATTCATCATGGTCATATCTACAATATATAGTAACTGTATTCATTACAGTTTGTAACCCAAATATGAAACGTCTGTATTAAATATGTTCAACGAAACACAAATAATATGTGCAATATTGTCGCCTTATTTGCACAATCATAAAGTGAGATATCAATGTAACTTCCCAATGTCAATTTCGTATGTAGCTTCTTCTAACTAGCTATGCATTACTCAAGGCATCCACATCTGACATTACTTATATTTGTTGCACTATATGTTGTGTTTCAATCCACCGAACTCGATGATACTGTGATCGAAACATCTGGTCCTTTAGTTCATATATGTTTTAAAATACATTTTGTTTCGCTCTCTCTTCAAACCAATCCCGATGATAGAGCAGGGGTAGCCAAAACATTATAGACTTAATAACTGACGTCAAAAACGCTTCAATTGTCTATCAAATTTCCTCTAACAACCACAACATTCTCCTCACTTCAGATAGACTCCAACGAGCCGTCCCTGAAAAAACCCATCATCGCCTACAGACGACTACGCAACCTACGAGACCTTCTTGTGCGTGCTGCTGTTCCACCTCTAACCTCAAACCCTACACCCATTCAGCATGGTACTTTCAAATGTGATCGTACTTCGAGATGCATCGTCTGCAGCCACCACATTGTTGAATCCAATTCCATCACCAGCCACAGCATGCAACTCACACACAAGATTAAGTGTCGCATCACTTGCACTACCACCAATGTCATCTATCTGATCTCTTGTAGAGTTTGCGGCATCCAGTATGTTGGCGAAACCAAAACCACCCTCAAGAAGCGATTCTATGGTCACAGATCCACAGTCAACACCATGAAGACTGAGACCCCAGTTGGAGAACCTTTTAACCGTCCCAACCATACCATTAACGACATATCCCTACAGGGGATTGAATCCTTAGGTAGCCGCCCTGACCTAGTTCGAATCAGCAGAGAGAGGCTCCGGATGCATTGCCTTCGCACCATTCAACCTCATGGGCATTCGGGAAGGACATGACTAACTTTTCTGTCCCCCACTCCTTCTCCCCTTAATCCCCCCCCCCTTTCACTCATTCTCCCACAGTTCTCTTCCCCTCCTTTTTTCTCCACACCTTTCTGTCTTTGTCCCTCTCCAGTTTATTCCCTACCCTGTTCCTTTATCCTCTCTTTGTCCCTCAACTGTTTATTTCCTACCTCTCCTCTTTCCCGGTTGCTTTCTTGTCACCATCCATTGTCTACTTATAATACCCTTTCATCTATCTCATTGTGTTCACCGTGCTCATTAACATGTCTGTTTTATGTGCGTGTTTTTGTCCCTTCTGTTACTGTACTTGTCATTTAACCTCTGAAGAAGATCCTGCTAGGATCGAAACGTCAGGCCAACTTACTTTTACACATTCTATTACACAGGCTCTCTAGTGGATAAGCAGTTTGCTAACAGTTTAATTTTATTTTGAAATTACTGTCAACTACAAACTACTCTCCCCTCAAATCAATCCCGATGATAACGTGGGGTAGTTAATAGATGACAAACTTTATAACTGACGTAGAAACGCTCCAAATGTCTATCAAATTACTGCAAATAAATACCTCTGAAGAAATCTCCGAATTGAAATATAAGTCTCCAAAGAGTGCAGTGTTTGCCCACAGACTGAAGTGCAACACCACAGTATTTACTGCTAGAATTCCAATCGATGCGCAATAGACTATACCGGGAAATGCTATCAACAACTTCCTTTTCCAACGTTGGCATCAGTGCGGGAGGGCGTTGATAAATCACCGCATATGCATTAAGATCATTTATATATACTTCTGAAAACATATAGCTGTGTAGAGTCGTGGTCCATATTGAAACTAGTGTTACGCTAGTATCATTTTTATGTTGCTGTAGTATAATATTCAGTTTAAATTAGATTGAGCAAACGATAGATCACCTTGAAGGTAGCATTGAAAACCGCTTGATTCCCGGTAGCGGGATATATATAGCTGAGATATATATTGCTCACAGACACCATCTTGACTTTGTGTGACACATATATAAGAATGTTCCGGGCAGAAGATAACCTGGGCATCAAAACTTATTCAAGATCTTCTCACTGATTTATAAACTCTCTTCCTCAGTCCCATAACATTGGACAAGTTTATACAACGAAGGTAAACAGTGGGAAATCTCAGTTAACATAATACATGGTAACATAATACATGGGCACGAAAATCAGCACATTAGTTGTACTGCGCTGTACCACACTCAGATATGTGCAGTTTCAATGGGACGTTGACCACATAATCATGACTGACAAGCCGAGACTAGTTTGGCTGCTATACAGAAACAATTTACGGTATAGAAACGTGTTTTTTTGCTTATGAAGTTATTCCGTCCTATTATTATCCTTTCCTACCCTTGGAGTAACGAGATTAGGTGAGGTATTGCAAAATGTAACAGCCAGTTAGGAACGAGTTATTTTTTAATAGTTAAACTAAGTGGCTTACGTTAAACTTAAAGTATAAAATGTTTAGGTACTGCTGAAGTGAATACTGTGGACCTCTGCAACTGTGTACAAGCACAAGTTTGTTAAACGACTTTTATATATTTACCATTGCTATCCTTATTATACTTTTTTATTAATATATAAACTTTTGTATTGCTAGTATTGTTGCTATTATTATCATGTTATGCCTTGATTGGTTATAACTCTTGTATAATACTCTTCAGATGCGATTTTTTTACAAATACACCCGAAAGCTTCGGTTGTATTACGATTATGTTCTTTCTATTATTTAATATATTGACACGATGGTCTTGGCATTGATCCAAATAGTCACACAATCAATAGCCTATGTTGGCTATAAGATCAAACCTGGAAATGGTATGGTATCTCTTTTGCCCTTAACTAAACACAACTTCTGGTAACGTTACTTTTTGAGAAGTCCAACACGTTGTGGCATCAGCTTTCTACCGTACTCTCATACTTCCTTGTAACTACTCGTCACCGTCAGAATAGAAATACTTGAACTACTTCATTACGACTTCAGACGAGCAGCAAACGTAACCTCTTCCATCACGATGCTGTGTATTGTTCGTTTTACGGCCTTTTTTTTCGTTGACAACGAAGAACGCTGTCTCACAAGAACTGGTGAGTTGAGTTTTAAAATACATTTATTCCGAACTTACTGTTAACATTTCGGGTACAGTACTTCCAAAAACTTTGATTTGGCAATAAAATGTTAAAACTTAGTCTAGAAGACTGGTTTGTTTGTATACATCGCTGTATTTAGGAGAACACGTTAGTCCGCATTGGTTCGAAATTTAATTATGAATTCCATTTTGAAAAAGATAGTACTTACGAGGTGTCACAAACACATGCTTCAATTTTTATATACAGTATATATTGTCTTCAGCATATAATGGCAACTGTGACGTGGATCATAGGCCTAGTTAAATTTAAATAACTATAACGACAATAAATATGATTATCCACCACTTAAACAACATTGATAATGGTATATTTGTTATCAGTAACAACCTTTGGATGCATGCTTTTCATGTTCAAGTGTTTCAATTTGGTTAATTTAAGCAGCTTTACTACCTTCCAAAATGCAAACTACACACGGAACCGTTACAAACCTTAAATCTAAATTTTTGTCAGTAACATCTTTCAAATTGACCAAAATGTGTTTTCTTTAAATATGAAAATTAAACTTTACCAGTTTGATTAAAATCACTCGAATCAAATGTTCTAAATACTTTGCTTAATCAAAGAACAGTGCCTGCAGATGTTATCTTAGGCAGAGAATCTTGAAGACAATACATCGTCCTTAGGAAGCTACTTGTAGCTTAAAGCTTAAAGTTATACATGTTGCCCGTACATCACTTTATTATAACAACATATATTTGTATATTTATGCAATCAATGTTGTTTGTCTATATTTTCCCTGGCATACATTATCTTCTAAACTTCCCATTTCCTCCCAAATTCTAATAAACATTTTGATCACACTTTTCCAATTCTTTCGTAGTTTCCTCCTTTACTTCAAACTAATTGAGATATTTTTGGAATTTATATTTTAACATACGTTTAAAAGTTTCCTAAAAATAGTTAGTGCCCTCAGTTATTCTTATATCAAAGTGGATTCCAGCCATTGAGTACTTAATATAACGATGTCAATACTGGCAAAAATATTGGTCACAATTTTTTATCGTTTTCAATAAACATAATAATCTTTTCATTGCAAATGCGTTAAAAAAAATCATACATATCAATTATATATGTGAATTAATTGCAAATAAATTGTTTTGTGACTTCAGGTAGGTTAAAATAAGAAAACGGTAGTACATTATTCAATGAAACATGTAAGATATATTTTCTTTTCCAAACAATAACGAGTAATTAATTTGATCGTTACAAAATTTGTATAAAACTTTAATATTCGAATTTCCTTCACAGGGTAACGGGTATGTAGATTACCAACTCGGAGTTGTACATCTCAGTTAGTAGGGCACTGGATTTAAACTTCTAAAATAATATCTTAAAATCTTCTTGTAGCATTAAATAACAACATTTAATTTCTCTATAAACTTGACGTAAAAGTATATCAACAGTTAGAACTAGTCGTATTGTACTGAGGCAGAGCGCACTGATAGTACTGGTTATAGATATGTCATCCAACATTTAACACTACATCAAGAATGACATTTTGTACTTCTTCTAAAGTACTTTCTGATTTGAATTCAGGTTAAACATTTAATATTGTTCTTTGTCGATGTAAGCAGTGGTTGCAAATTATTACGATAGTGAATGCACGGTTTTCATTATCTTAGTTTGAGTAAACAATATTAACAAAATACCTTTTCAAATGTTGCCGCAATTCTTTAATTATTTAACACAAAACTGTGATAGTTTTTTTTAATGGATCAATTACTTCAATCTACTTAATAAACTTTCAAATACAACGGAACGTATAACTTCTAAAAAAACGTATTTGAGAGGTTTACCGTCTTTTATTGGATTTTAACAAAACGATACTTGAATGATAAAAAATGAGTAAACAGTTCTTAAAGTAAAACATTTAATGATAAATATTTATCATGTATATTGTGAACCTCATCTCTGATAATGGAATTGCAGCTGTACATTGGCCTTTTCGTCGTAGTCATCTAGTTTGTGTTAATTATTATTCATTACATGTTTTGGGAACATAATCATTGCAGGCATATGATCATGTTATTATCACTTCAACTAAATTTCCTTTTCGTCGTCTTCTATGATAAACTGTCGATGTCTAGTAGCAAGATTATAATTCCACCTTTTTCGTCTTTTTATCCAATATAAACATAGTTTAGAAACCAAACTTTTGAAACCTAATTCAGTTTGTTTTCTTAACAGTGAACAGTGCTGATATATCATCTATTTGTTATTCTCAAATCGTTTAAAACTCACTTTTTCCTTCTTTTATTACAGAATGCCCGACAACCTCCCTTCGAGGAAATAGACAGCAAAAATCCACGTATGTGTTAGTTTGCCATTAATATTATAACAACTATTGTTACGCTTCGTAGCAAAACTAAGATCCTATTTTCTTTTGTCAAATAAATGTATATTTTTATGATATTTTTCTGCATAGTTAAATTTCATACCCCAACCACATTGTTTTATCTTCATAAACATATGTTTGTGTTTAACTAAAAGTTACTTGAAGTGGTTTATCAACCCATATGAAGATCATTCGATAGTACCTAATGTTCTTACAGTTTATTTTTCTGGAAGGAAGCAAATATTTCCGTTGTTTGGTTTGCTGATTTTTTTTTTTTTCATTTATTGATACTAATTACGAAACTACCATTTTTGTCAAATTCTGAGATTTTATCTACAAAAATTAACATTGCATTTATAAATGTAAACGTTGTTTTTCACGGTAGGACCAATAGGAATTATTCATGTTGTTGCAATTTCCATTCTTCTCTATTTTTTGTGCTTTTATATGATGAAGTCGGTTTCATTTTCTTTAAATCGCTTAAAACATTTTTCATTCTTCGCCAATAGTATAGAATGCAATGTCAGCATAAAACATGCAAAGACTTGCACTTTGTTTGTAAATTTCTTGTTTAAATTTCTTTTTATTCATGTACGGTAAAGTGCAAACCTGTCCCTTGATAAATTACTCATTATTAATTAAGAGCTATATGAATGATTTGTTTTACAGAGTCCTATTTCTTTTATCGTGAATCCGAGTTTCCGGTAAGACTGTTACGATGCTATGCACCAATGTTCCTCCTCTGTCGACAGCGGCGTCTACCTGATAAAACCCGCTGGTTATCAGGAACCATTTGAAGTTTACTGCGATAACAGCGCAGAAAATGGTGGATGGACGGTATGCGATTTAATAATTTCCTATTTTCAAGTTAGCATAACTATTCTTTCTTCTATTTTTTTGAATAACAAAATTACTAACTGTCATCATTTTGAAAGTTACGTGAAATAGATGCCTTAATAACTGCCATAGTTTTAATATTTGTACCTAGATTGAGAGTGTAGTATGTGCTTTTCAGTTCAACGTGTCTAATCAATGCACGAAAAGGTAATTATTTCCTTTACTGAACCGCTGTAGTAAGATGAAATTGGCCGGTCTGGCTTAAAACAACATTTCATCTTAATGATTTTCATTTTCGAATTTTGAAAGTTACGTGATATTGATGCCTTAATAACTGCCATAGTTTTAATATTTGTACCTAGATTGAGAGTGTATTATGTGCTTTTCAGTTCAACGTGTCTAGTCAATGCACGAAAAGGTAATTATTTCCTTTACTGAACCGCTGTAGTAAGATGAAATTGGCCGGTCTGGCTTAAAACAACATTTCATCTTAATGATTTTCATTTTCGAATTTTGAAAGTTACGTGAAATAGATGCCTTAATAACTGCCATAGTTTTAATATTTGTACCTAGATTGAGAGTGTATTATGTGCTTTCAGTTCAACGTGTCTAGTCAATGCACGAAAAGGTAATTATTTCCTTTACTGAACCGCTGTAGTAAGATGAAATTGGCCGGTCTGGCTTAAAACAACATTTCATCTTAATGATTTTCATTTTCGATTCT
>JAIPMN010080711.1:0-19240 GCA_020650975.1 Apostichopus californicus
GTGGTTACGCGAACAGACAACTCTCGTCTCAACAGGAGTATTCTTATTTGACCTGTTGACCTCGATTGCGCAATGCAAATAAACTGTTCTCTGAACTCGCTTATTGGCATAAATTCATGATGATGATGTCCCTCCCAGTGAAGACAAAAGCCTTGTTTACATTTGAGAACGCAAGGGGATCTGACCCTGGAATGGCGATCAAGAAAATCGTCCCACAGTAAGCTCTGGGGATTAAGGGACCTGACATCTCTAGTTACTTGACCTCGTCACTCTGCATAAATTACACACTAGACAGTAAACCTATGCACTTCTAATACAGATATATGATTCATGAAGCAAATATTTTAATATAATTCAACTCACAAGTTTCATAAATTGTATCAGGAATCTATGTGTACACATGTATAGGAATCTGTAATGTTAGCCAGTAAGGGACCATAATACAGCACATGCAATGTAAATATATTTGTAAAGTTTTTCCATATCCTTAGCATGGTTGTTGCAGAAATGTACTTATGGGGACATGGGGCCACCCTCATCAATTTGTATGGCACTACAGTACCATTGCAGGGCTTGACATAAGCCTCAAAAAGGACACAGCAAAAAATTCCATTGATAGGTTCCAATGGTGAAGGGCATCATGGCAAATGTAAAGGGCGTGGCGGCAAAATGAATCTGAGGAAGGGCACGGGCAGCATTTTTCGTTTAAGCAGTACTACCTCATTTGAGGAGCAGTAAAAGTGTCAAATCAGAACATTTCACTATGGATACAGTAAAACTAAGCAGACTACAAATTGTTATTTTTCCAGGACGAAAGTTAAATTTACAGTTTTATGTACAATTGAGTGATTCATTTTGTAAAAAATCATGGCAGCGAATTACAACAAACTTTCTCAAAACTCCTGAATTTTTTGTAAATTTTGCAAATTATGACAGATGGCATGTTGAAAATGCCTGGTGAAAAAATTTAGGTGGCTAGTGTGTTGGTATTCTGACACAAAACATATTTTTTTCTTCACAGTTTTGTAATGACGAACCTAATATACTTCTATTGTTGTTAGTGTATGGCACAATGAAGCCTATAACCGACTTGGCAGTTCCATGCTTTGTCGGCAAACATGTTTCTACCAAATTCCAGATAATCGTGTATTGTGATTTGATTTTGTGCAAATAAGCTCTAAATGGGTCTTTTGTCATTACCTGATGGATTGTAATAGCACAAACTCAGAATAAAGTGCATACAAAAGTTCAGACAGGGATTTCTATATGTTTATTAGTGCTAGAGTAGTCTACTTGGTCCGCTAGTACTATACTTGACTGTTTAGGGCTTGCCTGAGCATAACCAATGTATGGATGTTCAACAAACTTTTAATTGGTTTAGAAATGAATATTTAACTCAACATGTTTATGAATGAGCTATTAAAACACATTATGTACTGCATAAGCTCTACCCATTCCCTGTGGTAAATGGTAGTACTAAATTTTAAATGTCTTTGCTGTATGTTTACACATAGAGGGAATGCTCCATGAAGTTTGTGAACAACCTCCGTACAGAGCCAATTGGATTTTACTGCATATATTCCCTCGCATACAGTTAACTAATTGGAGAAGCCTCATTGATTTAATGACACGTGTGAAAGCAAAAAGATTGTCGAAGAGCAGGTTCTTGCAAAGGACGAATCAAACAAACTCTCCCCAAGATTGTTGGGTTACTCTATAGTGTAACTAAGTGTACTACTCGGAATGTACAGCACTGTACGATGACCGGGACATGAACGGCAAAACATAATGGGAATGACATCAACTGTTGCCGTTGGCCAGGTGTAGTTTTCAGGGCCATCGCGGCCAACACGGAGGGCACGATGGATTTTTGCTGTCAGTTATATCAGGACCTGCAGTTCTGAAGTAACCTAAGTGCCTGAACATCATCAAAGTGCTTGAGTGTGGCAAGGATTGCAATCAGCACATCCTTCACTCAAAAACTGCAGAATAACTAATACACAAATGATATATTACACTGCTGTATGCATGCCCAATATCATGTGCTGCACCATTCAATTACAACTGTGCTTAGTAGAAATGCACACTCTTACATCAACAATAGCAACATTTATGGTTCTCATTCTCCACAGGGCAGGTCATCTAGTGAGAGGAAAGGTCCATAAATTTGCTCACAGGTACCCATTTGCTAATTTTGGTTGGTCCCCCGGATACTTGTTCATTATGCATTCAACCAACACCCAACTTGGACTATACTATAGGAGCATACATACACCCAAGGTTACTATGTACAGTATATATGCTATGCAGGCCTGCAGTCACATATATGGTAATACTGTAAACAACTCATGAAGTGATTTATACAACAAGGCTGCACAAATTTACCACTTATATCCTAAAGTCACTTTCAAATGAACACATGCAATGTTTTTCCCCAATGCTTTTTTAGTGATGTTACTACTGTAAGTGATGTGAGGAGATACATTGCATGAATGCATTTTTTGTATCCTTGCTGGAAGCAAAGTAACCTATATGCAGTCAGGTTGGCGTGTGTTTGGCAGTAGTGATGGATATTTGTCATACTTGCTATGTAGATGTATTATAATGAGAAGGTGTGCCCTATCGTTTTTTGGTTTGGATTCGAATATTAATGAGGTCATGGGGTCAAATTTAAACATCTTTACTCCACAACCTTAAGTTAGATTGTAAACAAACTACGCATACAGTTGTTGGTTATTAGCTCCGGTACATGTACGTCTAATTTATTTGGGACCATCTGGGCCTAACATATTTCCAGGCCCATTTTTTATGCTGGGTGGGCCAATTTTTTTCCTCCTCATTTTCTTTACATTGCAAGAACTCCATAGCTGTAAGTAGGATTTTAGCCAAACTTGGTATATACTTGTTGGTTGATACCTGGTCGGTACTAATAGACCTAACTATTTTGAGAACATCTTGGCCCACTATAAATTCTGGGTCCTTTTTTTTTGGCAGAGTGTGCACAAATTTTATGAGCTCAATTTTTGCAAGTTGAGTGCTCAACCCTCTAATGTGGGTAAAGCTTATGTGATACTGTAACTAGGAATATGTCTGTCTCCTTTTAAAAAGCCTACTTCTACAATTGCTGGCTGATTTTTGCAGTGAAGATGCCATATGGAATGGCAATACAGGTTGTTAATGAATATATATGATTGCATAAAGGGAAGTGGTAATTTTTTGCAATTTTCATCATTTTTCAGTGTCTTAGCATTCTTTTTAGAGTTCTCACTCCTTTGATATTGTGGATATACGTCTGTAGGATATGGTAGTATCTAAAGGGAGAAAGTTTATCGGTGCGGAACAGCCAAAAGTCATAAGTCATTGCATATCAGAAGGCAGATTCTTCCTATGCCAATTAGGTACTTACTCATGTGTGTAAATTGTCCTAAAGGTGTATCTAGGGTTACCATATTTGTTTTTGAAAAAGCAGGACACTGATCCGCGTCCTACACTGATCCGCGTCCTGGTGGAGGGGTTTAAGGGGAGGGGTGCCCCCCTTGGAAAATTTTTTGTTTTTCAAAGGTGCCTAGATGCAAAATGGTGCAATCTAATTTATCTAAATCACTCTAATAGGGACTCAGGGAGGTCCCCAACTTGAGTGAGTTATGGTTTGGCTCCAAGTCTAGTAAAAAATTAACAATAAGTGTACTGTGCCACAGGGCAGATTGGAGTCCAAAAAATCTCCTCTGAATTTATGCACCTATGCATACTTCTCTGAGGATCTGATTTTTCTCAACAAGGAAGGCCGCCGATCTTCAATCACAGATTCACAACACTTCATACTTTGGATTGGCGCGTGTGATACTCTGCCTAAAACTGACATTACGTTAGATAGGGCAATTCTCATAATTACGGTGTGTTCACTGCGTTCTACTATACTTTGAGAGCCCGCCTGCGTGCAGGAAAGTGCTGTGTGTCTCTACTGCTGTCCGTATATGGTAGGTAGCAGACGACGCGAGTACTCGTTTATTGCGTATAAATTTAGTTGAAAATCATTTGCTCATGACTCGTGAGGCTATATTAGGGAAAACCTGTCAATTCCTGTGTGAAATTCATGAAATCCGGATATTATTGCCAAATTGGAAAATCCACCCGGATGCCCGCGTAAGTCACGAAAAACAAGACATGTCCGGGTAAAACCGGACGTCTGGTAAGCCTAGGTGTATCATTCTTACCTTTGAAAAGCCTGTCTTTTGGCTCAACTCCACTTTGCTTGTTATGGTCAACAACTTGCTTGTAGTCTCTTTTTAAATTATGAAGTTTATTTTTTACTTCCTTTGCCAACCTTGTATACAAAGTTTCTCACAAATTTCTTTGAAAACCCAAGAATTCTGGGGGTTCCGTCCACCTTTTTTAAGAATCTCTGTGCTTCCCCATATGTCAAAGAGAAATCCAAGTTCTTTGTGAGACCACATTTTTCCTCTGACATTTTTTGCAGCCATGTTGTTTCAACAGTGCATACTGTAGTATCAGTGTATGCTCAATGAATTTGCTGTGTATTTTTTTCAATTACCTATACGTATGTACTGTGAGTAGCTAACTATTGGTAGTACAATGCTTGTGAATCTATGTAATACTGTACAAAAAGGCCTACACCAAGTTTCGCACGTTAACTGTGGTTAAAGGAAAGGATGCTACGTCATAGCACCGTCATAGGTCACCGTGATCTCAGGTCTTCTTGATCCACCGAGCTTTCACACACAGCATTTTGAGTAACTGCTACAGATCTGATTTACCCCATTCAGTGGATTAACATCTCAAGATCTGATGTTGACCCAGGGAGCGTTCCCACACAGAAGTGGATTAAGAGTGGTTGATCTGACCTGGATCTGATCAACTCCTCGAGATCAAGTGGGATCCTCAATTCCATGAGTAATTTGCTAGAACTACTGTCAGGGCAGAACTTGCTAGTCAGTGTGACCTGATTCCCTTGTGTTGTTCAGCTACCAGTGCTTTTTCATGTTCATTGGCCATTGAGTTGTATGCATAATTTAGTTAATTATACAGCGCATGTACATACTGTATAACACTGTACTATAGACTCATAGCAGTCCTCCACTGAATTGGTTTTCCTTTAATAACAGATGATGAGGTTGAGCCACTACAGCATTGCTGCTCTAGTTTCCACCTCAAATGGATTTTGGGACCATTTTGGTCCGACACATTATGTACATTCCAATAGCTCTTTTCATGGAATGGTAACAGAAATAGCATACAAATAAGTTATGTACCCAGGTAGACAATATATTGAAAGATACTGTAGCATCTTTATATGTTTGGATCATATATAATTCTCATTCAATCACCTTCTTTTAAATACTGTACAATTCTAAATGTGAGGGTAAAATCAATTGCTGTAATTACTTAAAACAGTTCTTAAGCTGAAGTAAAGGATATGTGATTATAAATAAAAAGTACCTTACTAAGTACAAGCATAGGGATTGGTCTGCAGATCTTCTGGTAGTTCCTTGCGAAGACTGGAGATCCTTGTGAGATGAGTTTCAACGAATGTTAACTTAAATCAGATTATATCCAAACTTGGAATGTCGTTGTTGGTGCTCTGGTACATACATTTGGGCATAAATATTATGATATTGTTTGGTGACATACAATTTAACACTTTACTAATCCCCAAAGCAAGGAACCCTAGTGCCTTTTGGGCTCTTGTTATGACTTGGGTACTGCATTTATGCCATTAATGGGAATACACTAAGCTGTGAAGCATGAGACATACAACATCTTTGAACTTAGCAAGATCTGGTCCCTTAATGAGTTGTAATTGCAAGTGACGCCAGAAATTCCTTCAATTAAAATCAACAGCAAAACCTTCTTTTATATTAACGTTTGCTTTATTATGGTTAGTACTAATGGGCCTAATATATTGAACACAAATTGTGTAAGGACTAGTATACACTCTCATTAAAAGCAAAATCAATTACAAGGTCAAATAATGAAAACATCAACCAATCTATAGTGTTCTACAAATGATGGAGAACTTTAATACCACATAACTGCAGTTTATAATGGACTGTACCACGGGTCATGAGCAAAGTGCAGCCTCGAAGACTTTCAAAGCCTCTATACTTCAGCCTGTGCAATATAAGGCCAACATAAAATATATAGTCTACACTTTGGGTTGTTATTTTAAAGGGTCTACTTGTGCAAGGCTATTTTAACATACTGTAACATATGGACAATACCTGTGTAGGAATGTTGATCTTTTATTTCCCTTGTTTTGTACTGTAGAGTACATCAGTCCTTAAATGTGAACTAAGTTTCACTACAGCTCAGCTCAGATCAATTTAGTGTCAATTAATCTCTGGACACCTGTACACTATGTGTTTTTGTTTATATATTGTATCAAGCACACGCAAGTTTCAGAAAAATTGTCAGAGAGTTGGTCAATCTGTTTCTAATTCCATTAAAAGATATTTTGTCACATAAAACAGCTATCATAAATGTGTCTTGACCTGATTGTAATGTTACTGAATAATATATTTCTTGACAGTGGACTGCAGTAACTATCCTTGCTTCAATTGAGGTACAGTACTTGTGTGCCTGGGCCTCCAGACATGTGCATTTGTCCACCAAGAACAGTTCAGCCATTTTGTACAATAAGAGTTGGTCCATATGTTTCTAATTCCATTAAAAGATAAGATAATATTTTGTCACATAAAACAGCTATCATAAATGTGTCTTGACCTGATTGTAATTTTACTGTATAATATTTTTTTTTTGCCAGTGGACTGCAGTAACTATCCTTGCTTCAATGGAGGTACTTGTATACCTGGGCCTCCAGACATGTGCAGTTGTCCAGGATTCATTCAGCCATTTTGTACAGCAAGTATGTACTGACATTTTAAAATTTCATCATATCTTACATCATCTTTATCTTGCTTTATGTTCCTTTTGATGTTATTATAAAGTTTATGGTATTTTCAGTTTAAAATGAACATGTTGAATATTACTTGTGCTGTTTATCCTCATTTATCATCACACATTAATTTATCATTACCTCCGACATTAAGCCCAAGACAATCAACAATGCAGGCCATACACAGTTAACCACTCTTTGGTAGGGTGTGTTACTACTGCTTATGCTGGTGTCTTACATACTGTAGAACAACGTTAGAAAAGTTAAGTTAAGCCTGGGTCTTTGTCAACTCAAGCTGTTTTCAACCTAGTGGTGTTTTTAGCCCTAGTACTAGAAGCTGGATAGGTAATACAAGAAATATGTACTGAAGCCATCATTTTATCATTCTTCTGTAAAATATTTTACATAATCTTTGTCATGCTTTATGTTTTCTCCTGATGTTGTTATAAAAGTTATTGTGTATTTTCAGTTCAAACTGAACATATTTTCATGTTTATTCTGAAAATATTTAGAGTGAAGGAATAATTTGCAGCTTGCTTTGTTTTCTTTAACATTTTGTGAAGAAAACTTAAAGGTGTATCCTTTGCAATCAGGATAATTAGCACAATGTACAAAGATTTGACCATCTTTTCAGCTATTTGTAACCTCTCATGTCTGCATCAACAGAAACAGGTTGCTCCAATCATCCAAACATTTCACTGCCAAGCTTTGTAACAAAACCATTTCAACATTTGATATCACATTGAAATATTTACCTTGTTTACCTTGGATGTGTTTCTCATCATATGTTTCCTTTCTTTGTGACTATATACTAGGTTGTCAGGAATTTCCTTGTGTGAATGGTGCCTGTGATGGTGAAGTCTGCAACTGTCCTACAAACTTTGCAGGTCCAACATGTGCGAGTGGTTAGTATTCTTAGTATCTTATATATCATTCTAATTCTGTTTCATTTTGTGAGATGTTCTGTCCACGTACAGTATTTGGTAGCATTGCATGAATATTAGTCAGTATGCTACAGATTTATACAAGTTAATCTTCCTGCTCAAGTTGGTAGACTTTTCTCTTTTAATGTTTTCAACTTGTTTAGTGATAAACTCATGTTCAGAGAATGGGGTTTTGCATATCATAGAATGGCAGTTGATACCGATAAACCTCAAAAATATTGCCCAGTTTCAAGTTTATTAATATGTACTGTTTGGTTATACAAAGGGATAAATGTCAAAGTAACCTCACTTGTCAACTTTATCATAAAATATGAACATGATTTTGTAACTGGTAAAAAAAACTGGTAAAATTTGATCTAAAAAGTCTTGTATTTCTTTTGATGATCACAGTGAGAGCTATAAGATCATTGACAACTTGTAATGAATGAGGTAAGGGATGATATTCATTACAGTAACACACAGTCAGTGTGTCAGAATATATACTGTATGCCATTGTAGGCATGTAAATATCACATTTGTGAATTGTAAATGTGATCCCTCACTTGCAAAGTTACATTCTTTGTCAAATCAAATATATTTGCTACAACTGAATGAAGATACTCTAGAAATGCAGTGTAATTAATGCATTTTACAACGGTCAGATATATGCCCTGAAGATGGCTAATTCCACTGTATTTTTCTATTTATTCCTCTCGATTTTTTTCGTGATTTTTTTCGTAATTTTTCGTAATTTTTTTTTTACTGAGCGTCGCAAAGTAGCCGGGTCATGTACGTGCAGTAGGCGGGTCATTTGACCCAGGTCCCGGCTACTAACGAAAACCCTGCAAAATATGAAAAGCTTTTAAGCAAGCTCACTCAACAATTATTAAAAGGTTTGGTGAATCAAATAGATGAGTTGTTAGTGCCCCTCAATGCTTACTATCTTTATCGCAGTTTTTGATGGATGCCAAAGGTCATATGAGTCCACCATTAGTCAAAACCATGTAAACCAGGTAACTCAATATGTCTAGCTTTGATCAATCTCATAGTTGGCGTGTAGGTGCCTCTCTGTGGATTCTTGGTTATGGTATTGTTTTGGTACGGTCATGTCATTTGAGGTCAACAGTGGTCATAACATGAAAACATTGTAAACTCAATATAAAGTCCATCTTTCATTAGTCTCATTAGGGGTAAGTTTGTTTTTGGTGCAGGTCAAAGGTCATTTGAGAACCTGCAAACCTTGTAAACCTTCAAATTCATTAATTTCAACTTTATAGGTGAATCTTTTACTTATGTATTTAGATGATATATAATATGTAGATGCCTCTTAATGAGTTCTTGACTGATATTGTTTTTAATTAGGGGTCAAAGGTTGTATTAGGATCGAGAGCAGTGCTCAAAATCCGAACAGCTTGAAACAGGCTTTATTGGGTTGCAAAGCTTTTGATAAATCTTAAACTTGGTACAAGGTATATTAAACATAATTCTGTTGTTGGTACAGTATGTTGTTTTAGTGGACAGATTTTGTTCCAGTTCAGCTTGACCCACACTGGCAGTAGTACCACAGACAAAAGAACTGAGTTATAATATTGTGCACATACCAAGTAGACCATGAAATCTGTTAAATATTGCATGTAACTACAGTTGCATTTGTTTCTGATAGCAGACACACTTTTAATGGGAGTCTTTAACACACTTGGTCCTTGTCAGCTTAGTTGAAGTCTAAAGGTCAATAGGCTAAATAAATTGTTAGGTTGGACTGAGATGGTTGTCAGCTGTTGTCTAGAGAAAGTAGAGTTGAACATTGGAAAGCTTTCAAATACATGTAATGAATAAGATAAAGTCATGAAGGAGTCATTGAATACTAAGAGTTGGTTGTTGGCTGAGTGAATTGGTAGCTCTGGTTGGTGAAGTACATAGCATTTTGATGGCATCACAGTGCATCATAAAGACTTGTTATGCAGGTCATAGGCAAAGTGTTGTATCTGTAGAATGTATATTTTGCTTATCAGTTTTCTATTTGGTTGTTGTCCTCAAGTAATTTTGAAAATTCTGTTCCTCTGTAACTGCCAATTTTGAACTGAAACTCTGTGATGTGAGATAATTGATAGGTCCTCGTCCTTTTCATGTCATGACTTTCTTTAGGAATTGTCTATAGTTGTTTACACTCACCACACTGCTTTAAAAATCTACTGTAATGCTATAAGTATATTTATTAAAGCATCTCAAATGGCAGTTAATACTTTCAACTGATATAGTTTACAGAGAATGTATTCAAAGTAGACCTCAGTGACCCAAGCTGTCATTTTAGATCTCAGTTTAAATGGAAGATTGATTGAAATTCATCATATTTAACACCTTTAGCCATTGCTGCATATCTGAGTCCTTTGGCGATAACAGTGACTGAAGGACACGTTGGACTAAAAGCAGTTACCGTTCAAGTCTGTCGACAACCATCTTCAGAAGAAGTAACCCTTGCAGGTTTGGGCTTATTTTTTTCTTTAGTTTTAGAAGATCAAAGTGTTGTTAGCTTTGTGAATGCATTGTGATATTGAATTGGCTAAAACATAAAAGTACATAAAATGGTATGAATAGACTTCTCATGGGTGCAAACATATTGACAATGAAGAAAATATGAAAGTAACTTACAGTATATCATCTCAAGGCAAGGTTAACTGAAACCTACAGGCAAGAGATAATAGCCTCACTATTACAAGTTATTGAAATATGCCAATTAGATAGCCCTGTAGGTGATATTAAAAGTCAGGCTATTTTAATGTTGGTATTTTCAATTAATTTGTTGCAGTTAGCTGCTGAGTCTCATCATTTGGTTTTTCAAATGTTTTTCTATCAAACTGTTTGTTGTGGGCCACTTTAATTACTGTAAACTGTATTTGATCACATGCAACTTGACAGGTATGAGAGGGGTAAATTGGAGAGGGGGTTGGGGGGGGGGTTGGTTTTCATCAATCTTTAATTGTCAACTGCACAACTAGATCTAAAATAAAAAATATCTCTTCTACTTGAGAGAAATAGTATGTCAGTATAATACAGGTAAAATAGGTTATATCAGATACCTTATCATGATAAATGAATCAGTCTTATGAATCATTTGCATGATTGTAGCCCTATAGTATGTTTGCTACCTTTTGTACCTTTCATGCTTGATATTTTAACACTCAATTTAATGAGTTTAATGAGTTTTGACATTGAGACTGATTACAGGTTCAATAAAAAACTGACAACAGCACAAGGAATAATATAGTGTTCAACTTTTGTGTAGCAGTTTTGAAGTCCCTTATCAAATACTACATGTATGATCTCTGTGTTAAAAACTGCTATACATGTTTGCAATTATATAGCAGTTTTACCATTTTGTATGGCATTTTGCAATGTGATACTAGAAGACTTAGGGTGCTTTTACACTAGAACCGGATCAGATCCCCTGATGTTATCATCTCTTCATGGAGTAATCTTGTGCATTGATCCGAGCGCATTTACACTTGAGTTGTACTCTGATCCTCTGCATCTTTTAACGGGATGTTGGTAAAAAAATTGGATTGGAAATGTATGATGCGCAGCCGTGGATCGCGTACTACGTATACTCCTAAACTTTCGTTGTCATGTTGGCATAGCCTTAGGGTGACAATACTACTACGCTATGTACGGCCCACATGCAGTCAATGTAAGTAGGAATTAGCACATGCATGATACAGGACTGGAATTTCACACAAGAATGCATGTAACATAATGCAGTTACAGGATATCTCAGGTCACTGTTGATGCAGGAGTGTTTACGTTTCAAAATTGGTCTTGAAGTCCGGATCAGATCCTGGTTTCTGCCAGCATCAACATACCTGTAGGAGGATCAGATTCAGATCTGAACTTTCGATCACTACAGCCGTGATCTTGACATCAGGATCAGATCCTGACAGTAACGTCTGGTTCGTATCTAGTGTAAACGCACTCTTATTCCCTGGAGCAGCCTGTATTGACTATACTGATCAATAACTTATAGGTACCTTAGTAATGGTATCAGATATTATGAGGTGCTACAACCAACTTTATTTGACCTGATGAGTGGAGGTAAAAGTCTTTATATTTATCCTTTACTCTGTGTAAACTAGTTACCATCTGACAGCATTCTATTGCATGAAAAGAGCATTGGTTGTAATATTGAGGCTTTTACATGTGAAACCTTTTAACTGAAGATTTAAAACCCCAACTCAATAGCTCCCTATACATTGATTGATTACTTAATTAATGTGCTGTGCATGAATCTTCTCTGTACAGTGTACACAGGAGCAGGCTCAGCATTGCCAGACGTTGACTTTGTGAGCATTCCATTCAACGCTCGTCAAGATGTCATGATTAGTGCTGGACGGACCTGCACTCCTGTGAATGTCTTTATTATATCTGATTTGACCCCCCAAGAAACGATGAGTGAAGTCTTTGGTTTGTTCTTGTATGATCCACAACCATCATCATCAATGGTGCATTTTGTGTCTGGTCAAATGCAAACGACCATTACTATAATAGATGATGATCCTGGTGAGTATAAAGTAATAAATCATTCCTTAATACAAGCAAACCAAGTAATGCCTATCTTTCTCTGATAATGTACCTTGAAAATCCTATACATGCCATATTAATTCTCACCACATCATTAAAAACAAGGGTCTGGTCTCGCTATCAATGGTTTGTCTATATTGCGGGTAGGAGTTCTATCACTTTAGCAAGCCGTGCTATGGTAATATAACTGTGAGTACCATGTTTAATACCTGTGATAAGATGTTGTGTCTTTTAAGGGAAGATCATGAGAGCTAGCTGACAAACTTCATGAAACTAAAAAAAGTTATAATGATATAATAAATGTGCTTGCATGTGATATATGTTTGATAGAAAATATTTATATTCATGTTGGAAGTGAGGGTCCACAGTTGATGTGTTCCTTGTTTATCAAATATCTGTTGAAGTACCTAGGACTATAATGAGTAGATGCTTATTAGGTTCAACATTATGGACTTGAAGCTGCATGTTAGATTGACTTGTAATCTAACAGTATATTCATACACCCATAAATGAACTCAGTCAAAAGGTACTGGAAACGTAATCTGTTCCTAATAACTGTTAAAGGTATTGAATTTTAATGATTACACTCCACAATTTCCGTTTGTTTTTGCTGCCATCTTAATTTGTTGTCTATCCTACAGAGCAAAAAGAGGAAATATAGCCTACAATGTACTATTGACACAAAATCAACTAATCAACTTGTAAGATGCAGAATGATATGTGCAAGGATGGGAATAAGTGATGCTTAAAGTACAAAGCAAAAACATCTCTATTTACATGCATGGTTCCCACACTGTCAGGAAATTAGGAAAAGTCACAGAATTTAAAGGTGCCAATTTGGGTATTAAGGTGACCAGATGATTCCTGGGGACAGTCCAGAGATTTCATGTATCATCCCCAATAAAAAGTGTCATCGGAATTATCCTCTGATTTTTTGTCACGTCACCTAAATATCCCCAATTTGTAGCAGGCAGACAGTTTAAACCTAACTTGTATTGTTTACATCTACAAACATGAACGTTATTCATGGCTCACACACAAATGCAACCTAGACATTGAATAAGTTAATATATACTGTAATTCACATGACAAGCATCTTGTTGTACTTAGCGATGAATAAGTCTTCAAGTTACCTTCACATGTTCGGCATTGGATTTTTTCTTTGGACTTATTACATAAACATACTTTACTATAAAGTGTTGCAAAACTTCTTTGTATGCAATTTTTAATAGGACATTTGGCAGACACTTTTCTTACTTCACAGGAAGTTTCATATTAACTAGTCATGCATTATCATACTATACACCAATTTAACATAAAAAAATATGCCACAGAATGGAAACTCCTTCTGTAAATAGATAATTAGTAATACATATTATACTGTGAACAGTTCCACATCCTAATTTGTAGCACTATGGAAACATATCATTTGAGGCAATAAAATACTAAATGTTTTATCCATTTAATTTTGTTGCAGCTAAAAAGCCTGACTTTATTGTCTGTGTATTAGAAAATATAGTGCAGACACTTTAGTTGATTAACCTCAGCTGATTAAAACGTCACTTCTCAAGAATTAACATTTTGTTATATAGCATACAATCTAGACAATGTCAGATAGCAGTGCTTTCTTCTAATAGTCTATATTAAAATATGACTTTGTGCCTCCAGTTAACCTTAACATATCATGTCACAGAATAAGAAAGAGGTGAATAAATAAAAAACCAGATAGATAAAGTGCTACTGACATTGAAGTATCCATGACATTGCAGTCAGTGAGGATTCTTATCATATGTGAGAGCAAAGCGTTCAAAGGAACATTGTACAGTATCATGAAGTTGCAGGAGTTATGAAGAATACTCTGCTGATGTAAAGAAACTTATACCACATACCGCATGCCTTGGTCACAAAATTCACAAATTAAAGGAAAAAGTAGCTATTGAAATAATGGTTTAATTTGGCAGGGTAAAAATATTTTGACAGAATTATTCCTCCTTCACTACTATGCAAACACCATCATCCTGATATCATCAAGAGAGAGTGCCATTAATTAATCAGTGAGATTGTTATCTTTGCAAACTGTTAATGTAAGTGGATGCTATTGCTTCTCTTCTTACAGTTAATTGTGATCTTGATCGTCCATGCTTTAACGGTGGAACTTGTAATCCATCTGCATTACAGAACCTATGCACTTGTCCAGCTGGATTTGTTGAACCATTTTGTACTACAAGTATGATATCATCTTATTGTTTCTTTAAATACATCTTTGCATTTGTCTACGGATGAATGTTAAAACAGTAATGATAGTTTCATCATATAAATCACAAGAATGTGTTACTCAGTAGGCAGATTAACATGAATGTTCATTGACTTCACATAAACTTTCAACTTATTACTTTCCTAGCTACTCACATTGTTTTAGTTTGTTTTCAGTACTTGTAACAAGTTTTTACAAACTGCCACTTTATGCATCAGCTTGGGCTTCATCATTTAAATTAGCTAGGGCTCAATGAAGATGTAATGGGCTTTACAATGTCTGGAATTAAGTGAGATACTAATATTGTCAATATGGGACTCACTGAAGCAGTGTCATCCTTGATTCACTTGTGTCAGTATTTTATTTTTAAATTATTGAAGATGTTATAGGCACTAATTTGCAATATTCTGTCCTAACTAGTGGATCAAGCATGCCTTTAAGTTATAGACAAATTGGCAATTAAACCAGTCAACAAAATCTATTCTTATTTCTTAACTTATTTCAAAGAATCAATTTTCGTATAACTCCAATGAAGAAAAAACCCTTTTCATTATGGCTAGTATGTACTAAAGATTGCAAATCTGCTTCTTTACTTGTACTGAGTATTAAACCTAGCAACCGGTCACTTTTCCATGAAATATCATATATGAAAGAAAGAACAAATGGTAGCAAAGTGTACAGTTACTGCAAAAAGCCTGTGTACATAGATACAAATGTTAAAGCCAGATGCCTGGAATGTTAGAAATATTGTTTCTTGTTTTAACTGTCATTAATGTTGGAAACTAGTATTCAGATGCACATACACACTAAGCATATATCATCCTGTTATCATTACTACTTGATACCATTTATTCTTTTGTAATAACTTGCTTCAGTTTATTTTCTAAATTTACAGAAAGTAGTATGAGGAGGGTAAAATCATTGTCTATATAAACTACTTTGAGCATATAAACCAATCTAAATGTTAAAGGAAGTAAATATGTGGAATTGACAAAAATATCTTTCTTGTAGATATTTGTTGATGTGCAACATCATTCTGGTTTATAACTAAGATCTATATAGAATATATTGCGCATTCTAATGGATGTTGACGTTTGTTGTAATTTAATCCATATGATGTATTATTCTCCCAATAGGTTGTCTCATGGAGCCCTGTCAGAATGGAGGTACCTGTAATGATGATGATTTATGTTCCTGCCAACCTGGATTTGCAGGTCCAACATGTCAGAGTGGTTAGTATCATTTCATCCATTGTAAGTTTTCATTATCACTAAAAGCACATTCCCAGTTTAATTTTATTATAAGTTAGATATATTAAGGTCTAAACCTAATTCCTAGTGATTGGAAATGCTACCAAAACAGTGGAAGTTATGCCCCTGTCCAAATGTGACCTAGCTAGCTTTGTTCCTCACATATTGAATTTAATTGAACTGTTACAGCTATAGAGTTGCACAGAAGCTTTCCACACTTGAAAGAACGAAACAAGATGTTATTGGTCCATGCTAACATAACAAGCATCCCATACATAACAGGCAATGAGTCATTGCTCTCACACACGTATGTAGATGATTAAAAACAATTCCTGTAGGATAAGAGCATAATAAAATATGTGAATATGCTTGTTTTCTGAATAGCCAATTATCGAGGACTCTCAGATTTGCTGTACAAACTTGTTAAAATTCCAGACAAAATGTGAATAGGTTTCAGTACACATACCGTAGCCTATCACTAATGACTTTCCCTGTACTTGGGGAAACAAACCAAATTATCATACAAGCACCTACCAGCAACTTTGTAACTATATTTTACATGCTTTTTGGTTTCAATGTAAATCATAACCTATGTAATTATAAGGTGTCTGTGTATGTATGTGATGCCTTGTTGTTATCCCACATGTTATCCCATTAAAGGAAATTGGATGGATATCAAACATGGTTTGTGAATGCCCATGTTTAGGTCAAGGAATGTATTATTTAGTATGAGGTCAAAGGTTAGTTGAGGTCAGCAGCGGAAAAAACTTAAAAACACATATTTCGAGAAGAGAAATTTGGATGAATCTAAATTTTTTTCTTTGAATTAATTCCTTGTACATGAATAGATGGACATTGTTTTGGTAGAGGTCAAAGGTTATGTGAGTTCATCATTGGTCGAAATGAGGAAAACTTTCTGTACATTATATCATGCATTATATCTCAAAAAAGAAACTTTGGGTGCATTTACATTACACAACCTATTGTGGATTTGTGAAAGGGGCAATTTACACTGTTCTAAATTTTATAGTCAATGCTTTATTGTTCTGATCGAATGCTAACATTGAAATCAGTACTCATTAGTTGTACACATGACACTTAAAACTGATCACATTTAATGTCAAGCTTCTTTGTGTGTACCTTGGTTCACTATTGCAGTCTTAATATAAAAATCAGTACTTATTAGCTGTGTACATAATGCTTTTATATATTATCTTAATTTCAAATTTATCAGGATTTAGGTGGATTCAGTACTGTTCCCCATGGCATCATTGTACATTTAGCACTCATCAGCATTAATTTCAAGTTCAATAATATATTCTTGCACTTTGGAGTAAATTTGCTGTGACTTGTGTAACCTTGATACCACAATGGATCTTGAGTTCAGACTCATTTCAAACTAAGTACCAATCATGTTGAGTCTTGTTAACAGAATGTTATCATTTCAATTCTAAGATCATATGTTTGATATTTGGTACAGCAAACTAATGACTAAGATTTGCAATGTAGGTAGAAGCATGAACCAATAGTAAGGAAGTAGTAGATGTAATACTTTCCTTGAACTTGAGATGAATATTGTGACACCAAATTTAAACCCCAAACAATTGTTAAAAATTAAGTTGTAAATTCATTTTAATTTTGCTTGAGATATATCAGTGCCAGAATGATTATCACTTTCATATGTTGTAAATAGACATGTTGTTGAATTCTCTTATCTTGCAGCTATTGCAGTTTATCTCAGTCCATTAGAGGTGTCAGTTACAGAAGGCAATACTGGTAATAGTAATGTCCGGATACATCTCTGCAGACAACAATCCAACCTGCCAGCAGATGTTACAGGTTAGATTTGAATCTTAAAACATTGTAATCTCATTAATTTCAAAAGGTAAAACATAGATGAACTCATATTTGGTGGATCCACCTTAGTGAGTATAAGAACACTTCTGTGTTTCATAGAGGTTAAGGTCATGTGAGGTCACCAAAAACTAAAGTCTTACAACCTTGTTGACACTATAACTTGAAAAGTACATGGTGATTCAGCTTCATAGATAATTGGTTAGTGGATGCAACCTCGATTCATACAAGAAACACATTGATTTCTCTGGAGGACAAAGGTCATTTGAGGTCAACAGAGGTCGTCCAAGTCTGAAGACCTTGTAAACACACTATCTTCAAAAGCAAAGCATTGATGAATACTTCATATCGTGGATCCACCTCAGTGAATGAAAGAACCCTATTCTTTTCCACATTGGTCAACACATGTCACCAGAGGCCAAAATCTGAAATCCTTTTTAACAATATAACTTGTTTTTTTGGAATCTTTAAATGAAATCGTCTTTGCATATCATTGTACATCTAAGTAAAGTCTTTTCAAACTTGCAAGAAGATAAGGTAACATGACATAACTTAAATAACAAGTAAGAACTTATTGCTGGTTTGAATTGCTCATAACTCATATAAGACCTTCTGCTATGTACATTAGGGGAAATTGAATTTTCCAATTGTAAAAGAAAGTTCAACTTGTGCAAAAAATAGTTGCAAGTTAAAGCCACCGCACTTATTTTTGTACCAACAATGTAATATTTTAAGGAAGATCAAACTATAACATTATAACTCAAAAAGTGTGGTGGTTCACTTCATACTTGGTATGTGGGTACAACTTTAATTATTATAAGAAATATATTGTTTTCTATGTAGGTTAATGGTCATTGAGTAACAACAGTCAAAGTCTGAAAATTTTTTAAAATCAATAACTTCTAGAGCAAAGCTTTGATGAGATTCAGTGAGCTCAAGAACCCTGATGTTTGTTGAAGAGGTCTAACATGTTATATTTTACTGAATACAATACCTACAAAAGCTTAGATGAAATTCATTCTTAGCAAGTGGATCAACATTCATAAGTTCACATATATTTTATGGAGATCAAATGTTACTTGAGGTCACCAGAGATCAAACACGGTTAGGTAGATATGAATAACTTCAAATTTAAAGCTCGGATTCAATTTAGGATGTAAATCACTTAGTGAGTAGCAGAACTCTGTTGGTATCTGTAGAGGTCAATGTTCATTTGAGGTCAAAACTGGTTGTGATTAAATGTGATTTCATTAACAGTGTTCATATAAAAGTTGGCAAAGAGTCACTAAGCCTGTTGGCTTTCTGGTTTAATTCCTTGCCTGAGGTGTAATGAACCCATGTGGTGATGATTTGCTAATGAAATATGTGTGTCGACCTTAGTAGATACAAGCACCACATTGCCAAGTTTGAAAATGAAGCTTGTAAACTTATAACTGGAAGCTTGAAGTACATGTATCCACCATCATTACATGCA
>JAIPMN010080825.1:0-12827 GCA_020650975.1 Apostichopus californicus
TATATATATATATACAGTATATACAGGTAGTGACATATTCCAATGCCCTAGTTCTAATCTAAGAACTTGTAATAAAGTACTGATAGTTACCTCCCCCATGAAAGGATAACAAATGATATAAACAAAACACACAGTGTATTAGCTTATAATATAGATTTATTCTATATTAGTTATTCCGCAAGTTGTTTGATCACCAAACGCAATTCAATTAACTCACATACTGTAGTAAGTAATTCATTTGGAAAACCTTCATAACAAATAAATCTCAAACAGTGATATAACTAGGATACAGCTAAAATAAACCAAATGTATGCGAAATTTACTAAAATCAAACATGCATAACCAAGATTTAGCAGTTTGTAAATCTAAAAAAAAATAATTAAAATACATCCCAAAGCTTAGGAATAACATATTGTTGAGCACTGTAAGAAAGCAAATGTTAAGACTAATACATTTATTTTCAGTTATAGAGATAATAATTTGGGGTTTTTGTTGTAGGATATAATTACTTCACACTGTTGCCCGAATCGTGTTGATAGAAAGGTACTGTGCTAAAATGAGGGAGCAAGTGTAAGTGCAGTAATTTGTCAAAACAATAACAATAATGTCCGCCATTGTATATCATGCACGGCAAATCTTTCTTTGGAACTGTAGTCAAGTAACAAACATCATCAGGCTACTTATGGTAAAGATAATTCTACTCAATCTACAATATCATAAATAGATTGAAACATTAACAAATACCTATATTAACAATAATCCCTTCTTAAAGTGTCCGCTATGTTAATGTAAATTGGCGCCGTTCCGTTGTGAGTGATCAACTTGTTACTACATTGCGGGTGATATCAAAGTTTACATTTACTTTACACTGAAAGGTATTGTAAGAAATGACATAGATAATGGCAATTATCAATGTCTATTGAAACATCTGTGCCGCATTTTTTGAGTAATAAATAAATAAATTTCACTGATCCGTGTTTGTATGTTTTACAGTATATCTTTTATTTCTAATTTTCTAATTTGCTTACAGAATGAACGGACAAGCTATAATATTTCTACTTTTTTTTTCGTTTTTCTTGGGGAGGGAGGGGGGTGAGGGTTAGGGATACGGGTAGCCCACTATCTTGTAAATATCATGACCGCATCTCTGCTGATTGGACAACTATACGACGATACAATTGAGGAAGTTATCATAGACCAATTCAGGTGACCCTATGTCATTGGAAAGAAAACGCAATCTTTATGCAAATGTCTTTAAGAAAACACTCGTAGCATAATATTTGTGCATTTTCTGTGCACCTGTAGCCCAACACACATACATTCACTTTGTTTCATTGTTTGTTGTTTGTATCCATAACTGTTTGTTCGCTCAGAGGTCTTGCTTTGAAGTTATTTATCCGTTATTTTATATACTTAGCTGTTACTCAATGGCAACATAATGCAGTTAATAATACCAAAATAGGATTTTGTGATTGATTATTTCCATTTCCTTTCTCATGACATCGGCTTATTATATTTCTGAAAACATTATTCGATAAAATTTATTCTTAGATTTGATTATCTTTGTCGTCCATTGTCACTTGTATAGGATATGATGCACTGGTTGGTACATTATCCTATGAACTTAAAGTGCATCTAATATGTATCAATAAATTTACTAGTTAATAACGAATTTCTCAGAAAAGAGAAATAACAATACAAGTGTATTCGTTGCTTTCTACTGTATTGCTGTCATATAAATAAGTCTATGTATGTTAGGTGGTGTATCTCGCGTCTTGTTAACATGTGTAAATTAGACTACAAGGTATCTACTGTTCGTATTGATATGGCTTACAAAAAAAAAACATGCGTTTGTATGAATATGTCTGCAGCCTCTACATTTTCCTCAATTACAATATTTTGAATATAATTTGAGTATATGCAAAATGAAACTACAAAATAACAAACGCAAACGATTGTCTGTTGGCGGACATGTTACCTATCTGACTTATGTTTGTCTGTTTTTTTTTGTCATATAGTTTTGAAATATTGTAAGATATTAATGTGTGGAAGTACGTCAGAAACAAATATATGTTAGGCAAATCCGACATCGAGGAATAATCCAACAACAAGATTGGAAGGAAATTTGATTGTAACTGACTTTGCAAGAGTTTCACTTTATTACAAATATTGTTTTTATTTATCTAGTTATGGGTAGTATATTAATTGCTTACTAGGAGCTTCAGAGCGCTACTAGTCCTGATGAATTTAAACGGGAGTCAAGCATCTTTTGGACTTAATGATAACACAAGAGTCGGAGGATATTTTTTATTCTCTGAGACATTTTATATGATTGACAATATGATTGACTATTTTAGGATTTGTTTTTGGTTTATAGTGTGTTCTCTTTAGTTATTTATTCATTGGTTTGTATGTAAATGAACCACAATGGAAATACATTTGCTGTACAAACTTTTCTGTGTTATCCCTACACAAATGTTAAAACTAATACATGCCCCAGAAGAGCAATTTGTAGAAATGCTAACAATGAAACAAACGAGAATGAGCTAATTGATCAGATCAATATCAGAGACTAAGAAATAGTTTAAGAAAAAATAGATTCGAAGGTTCATTTCTATTCAAAAAATAATGATAATAAAATATAGAAAAATCACCACAAAATATTCTACATTTAAAGCTTTTTTTGCTTGCCGAAAAGTTCATGAATGCTCATTACCATTCAATATGTTGATGATCTCTCGCTTTAAAAAGCAGTAAACAAATTTACAAAAACTGTAATATGATCATATATTCTGTATAGGCCTATCCATATAACCTTGCTGCGAAAAGCAAACATTAACTTTGGATCTCATCAGATCTGTAGACAATACTCAACTGAATACTGAACGGCGCCATTTTCTGTTAACTTTGCAGACCTGTGCTGGACCTGTGATTCTATGCTTGTATTAATTATTTCATTTGTTTATTTTCGGCGGATTAAATCAAGACTACCTTAAACGGTAAGTACGACATTTGTAACTGTTTTGCTAACTCAAGATTCCTTGCAATAAAGGGATTGCTGTAATTTGTTATCTACTGCGCTGATCGGTTATTGCTTTCGTATGTAAATACTGCAGTAACATGTTCTGCTTAATTGTAATGCAGTATTCTTTATAATTTTCTACTATACGTGGATGTTGGACAACTGTGTAGAGCAATAAGTCATGTTTTAGCCTGCGTGTTAACTGGTTTACAAAATGCATGCTTCATTAACCAATCAGGAAGAACAGGTAAGAAAGCAGTCTGTACTAATCATTATTACAGTCCGCTTAAAATGTAATAATAACTTGGTCGTAGTTGTATTTCATATTTAAAGTGAAAGTAAGGTCACATCTAGAGGCATCCCCTGTCCTTTCTATGCAGTATCTGGTCTTCTTCAAACCTAAGTTGACATTACATTTTCATCAACCTGATATCATGTATGCTGTTGGATTATCCCTCATTGTTAGGCTATGTATGACTGAAATAGTGACTATTTTAACTCACATTCTTCTTATAATACACCACTCCCACAGCTTCGATTTTGACAGGTTATATCGATGTCTCCCCTTCGGGTTTGTGGTCTTGTATATGACGTCAAGGTGTAACCAAGGTGTAACATTCATTTCAATCTAGTGGGATTATGAATAGTTTTGGGGACATAAACCCCTGCAGACGACAATAGAGGGATATGTAATGCGTACTGTAAAGATATGGCACGACGCATTGTAGCAACACCAACATTAGATAACTGTATAAATATCACCAAAATGAGTCATATCGTATGCATTGAACAGTAAGTAGTGAAGTTAGGTAGGACTGAGAAAAAGTATAAAGTTCCACTTTTGAGAAAGCTATACTGCAATTTAAAGGAGGACAGACGTTTTTTAATACAATTGGAAACACAATATCTGAAATGACCATCCATGAGTTTAACCATCTCAGTTAATACACAATCAGCATTTCTTATTTCCATGTATTTTGTAGACCATAAATTTTAAAGACAGGGTTACGTTATATATCTGAAGTACCAGATTCCGATGTAAATGTCGTGCACGATATATATCAAATCGCTCATCTTTATATGACTTCGAATTTACAGTCACAATAAGTGGCCTATCATTGTTGGGTGGGAAGGGTAGGAGAGGCTTCGGTGTTCATTTCTTAAAATCCTTAACGTACTTGAAGTGCCGTACAATATTGAAGCTGCAGGCAAAGGTATTATTGGGAACCCCTTACATCATTAGCCTATTTTATCTATGGCCATATTTTTATGAAGGCCAATGGAATAGTCGTATCTTACGATGGAGCGTAGTAGTGCATATCACACATACTAACAAGACAATATACAAAGTAAACCGAATGAAAGAAAATGGCATTTGTTTACTTTTCTTATATGATAAGTTAATATTTAACACGGATATTTAATTCCATTCATGTAGGACGAACTTTGACTTTATTGAACTTGTTATACTGATCTACTGCATTGTATCAGTTAAAACTGATAACGGATATCACACTCAAAGGTTAAGACTAAATTAGTCAACAAACAACTCATAAAATGAAATTGAGCAGTATAATATGAGAATATTGAATCAGTTATTTGAAAGCCAATTGAAAATATATATTCTTAGCTTCTGAGAAACATGTATGAATAACAAAGAGACAAATGCAATTTTAAGTTCGAAATGGAAATTAAAGAAACCGAATACAAACTCTTAACCGTTAGAACAAAGCACTTGATTTGATGTATTGTACAAGAACTATTGACTGTAGCAACTGAGTGTACAGGTTACTGACAAATGTAAATTCTTATTTGCCACCCATAACTTACGAAGACAGAAGATTACTCATAAATAAAGTTTACACCCTTGGAGTACATATTATCATCAAATGTGGGAATACATTATTGGAAATATGACAAATGCTGCACACTTGTGTGCGATTACGAAGACCAAAAGTAAGGAGGATAACTCAGTAAAGCTATTTATCGTTCAATATGTCAGTGACCTATCGATATACTTTGTAGTGTAATGGTGTGTCAACAAAAGAGATAACGAACTATTGATATCAGTTCATAAATCATAAAGCAAACATGATATTTGGTACCACCCACAATGTATGTAGATAGTAGATTGCTCACAACGGTACGGCGCTATTTGATGTTCACGTGACTCATATCTACCATAACCAATCCTAGCTTAAACATCAAGTCCAGCTTAACCAAATTTGAAGGTATGCAGGTCTTCTTAAACGTTATTATATTTATCAGTATTAAACATTCAATCCATCATCAGCTAAGATTGGTTATATGGTTATTTATGTATTGAACATTTAGTATGTCTTACAATAAGCTGTATGTTTGAATAGATTTGATCAGTAACCAGTTGAGATATAGGGATTATTCTTTATGAAGAGATGGGTACACTTTTTAATTCTATATTACTATTTTCCATTGCTGCGACCACAACTACGATATTTATATATTGATCGCAAGAAACTATGAGCTGAAAAGCTCTGTTTTTACAGTGTAAACATTATAATCTCGAAGACGTTGGCTGGAATTAGGATTTAGCAAAGAAGTATTACTTTTTTTTCAAATTTACTATTTTCCCTTTATGTTATGCTTGAAAAATGTTTAATGGATATAACAATGTGACCATCATTTTTAGTTTGCGGACTAGACACTAAGTGTATCTCAACACACCGGCTAGTGACATACACGAGATGTTTAAGAAGACTACCACCCATACATATATTACTCGTGTAAACACTGCGCGGCTTGTTGCATATTCAGTTTTAACATGATAAGTAAAGGTAGCTAGAGAAACGACGTTATTTGCTTGTAAATGTCAAGCTATGGTATGTCATAATGTAAGGTTATATTGTAAACCCAATCTTACTTTGTCAAGTCAAGCAATCGAGTTACTTAATAGGAAGACGTTGATGGCTCCTAATTCACAAACATAAACACAAAGGCAAATTAAGTAAGAATCAACTGTTTCCATTATCTATAACGTGAGAATTGCATACTACCCGGTCACTTTATATGGTTTGACTCTGTAATGTTGGCTCCGAATGTAAATCCTAGCTTGCCTGGGCGCTTTATCTAAATTCGAAATAAAACAACAACGTACGATGTATATGAACCTAAGAGTATGAATATCTCTGTACCTAACATCGAGTTGTCTATAATAACTAAAAATTCCCATCTGCATAACACCAAACTATAATAAAAACAGTTAAGTGACAGGATCAAACAAGTAAGAAGGCTAAACTTATTTGGATTCATTTACCACACATACTTCATTTCATTTTTCATTTTCATTTCAATTCATTTATTTCGTCTATACATAAGAACAATAGAACAAAGTGGTATAGTATAAACAGGACACTATAAAAACAATAGTAGTTTATCGAGCTAGCGACCAACAAATAACAATTAACAATGAAAGAAGGTAACAATTAAGAGTAGAGAAAAATAAACAGGAGATAATCAATACTCAGTCAGCGTAGTTTTCAATTAGGTGGGCTTTTAGTTTGCGCTTAAACGTTACATAAGATTTAACAGTTTTTATATCATTTGGAAGCACTTTCCAGGTTTTATAGCAGTAGTTGTTCAAGAGTAATTTACCGTGTTTCGAGTGATGTCTGCTAACAGAAAAAATGGGTAATATTCCTGGTACTGTTACGAATATACGCGGAATTACTGGGATTAACAATATCACTAAAGACACGGGGGAGAATATTGTTGATATACTTATAAATAAAAGAACACATCTTGAGAACATGAATGTCGCTGACCTTAAGAATTCCAAGGTCTTTGTGCAAAGTACTGGTAGGATAACGTCGATGTTTAAAAGTAATGGTTTTTAACATTCTATTTTGGAGGATTTGTAAAGGCTTAGATTTGTAAAAGATTAAAAGGTGTATGGTAGCTTTAGCCATGCCATAAATTTCAGCACCGTAAGAAATCTTAGAACAAACCAGTGAATAGTAAAGCTGAATAGCTACAGAGGGAGTGAGCGAATCCCTGAGGCGATAGAAAATGCCATTAAACTTAACAAGACTATTACAAAGGTCATCAATATGTTGCTTGGATGACAATTTATCACCAATCATAAGGCCAAGATATTTGACGCAATCTGCTTTACAAATATTAGTATTATTCAAAACAAAATGCTCTGGACACGAATGAGAAACATTATCTTTGGCATTAAAAATAGTAAAGTAAGTTTTCCCAAGATGCAAGGTAAGTCTGTTGGCATCAAACCATATTTTGAGACTGCTTAACGTTGATTGCGCTTTAAGCACGATATTGGTACAGTTTTTGTCGTGGACAAAAACGTTTGTGTCATCAGCAAAAAGTCTAAAGGACTCGTCAGGTACAACATTTTTAATATCGTTTACATAGATTAAGAATAACAGCGGTCCTAGAACAGATCCCTGGGGCACACCGATATTAACATTGGAACACATAGAATAATACTGTTAATATACATCAATAGCCTCCTGTTAGATAAGTAACTATGCATAACATTGAAAGCTCTAGATAAAGACCCAACACATTCTCACCATTATGTAGATAAGTAAGAATACAAGTTGTAGTCTCTAAAAGGGCATGACTTGTATCATGACCCTTTTTGAACCCGAATTGAAAGTCAAAAAGGGTATCATTGTTGTCCAAGAATATTCTCAGACGTTTCTCGATAGATCTTTCTAGCAGTTTATTTATACAAGGTAGCAGGCTGATCGGACGGTAATTTTCTGGAAGGGTATGATCCCCCTTTTTAAAAATCGGGATGACTTTTGCAACTTTCAGGGCATCTGGATAAGTACCAGACGTGAGCACAAGGTTGAAAATATGACAAAGAATTGGAACAATAACATGTGAGATGGATTTCCAAATTTTAGGAGAATTACCATCGATACCAGGTGATTTAGGGAATGGATTTCTTTGTGGATTTCTTCAGAAGTGATGGGCGAAAGAAATATAGTATTTGGAGTACCAGGCTGCTTTATAGCAAACTTATTATATGCCGATTGCGTATATGTAGACTACAGGCAAATACACGGTATATGTAAATTACAAGAACATTCAATAAAAGTCTCGGCTTAACTTCACCAAATATACTTGTCTGTTTGCTTTGTTTAGCGGAGTCATGCTATAATGTTTTCACTGTCAGATCAATATGAAAAAAACTTTTAAATATTTGATGAATGCGCCCTTTTCTGATTCGTGTTTTGAATTCGGTGTCTATTGTTAACAACTTCGCTTGTATTTACTTTCGTTTTGCTGAAGTGTTTATCGAAGTTCAAAATAGATTACTGATACCACGATAGATAAATAGCTAACCTGGGTTTTCGAACACGCGTTTAGTTACGTTGCAATGTATATAATTGCTGCTGATATGGCGGTTATAATGAAGTCTAGTAGATATTTGGTGTTGTATCATTCATTGTTGTATCATTCAAAATGTTGAACAGCTGACCATATATTGCGCACAGCCCCCTATATTAGTATAAGTGTTGTTACGCAGAGCACATGGTACATAAAACGGCGACATGTACAATACTTACAGATTATAGCTATTAAGTGTCCTTGGCCTATTTTAATTACTACGAAACAAACATGTCAGTAACTCCAAAACGGATGTATAGTTTCCGTCTCGGCATCATTATGCACGACAAAGTGAAGTCGGTTACAAAATAAAGCCAATACGAAGCGATCAACATCTCTCTTGAAACATTCTACGATCCTGGTCACAGTGAATGTTTTGGTTCAGGTTTTTTCATTTCATGTTTACATTTAAATAATGTTTCACCGAATAAATGTGAGGAGGAGATGCCACCACTCCAACCCTACTCTGGTAATGTTGATGTTGCCAATGCCTTACTTTGCTCGTTTTTAATATAATGATACAGAGTATCGCCACCACACTCACGTAAACGATATAATGTTCGTGTTTCTTTAAACTCTGAGAACGAAACTATTATTCAACAAAGTTTTGTATGCTGTTGTAATGAAGACAACCAGTTATTTCTGTCATGAAGTTCAGCAGTGACACTTGTTGCTTAAGTTTAAGATGATATTTATCTTACGTTTATGTGACTTTAACTTGTTTTTGCAAACGTGTGGAGACTTAGCACTATGCTCTAATGACTCTATTTTTAAATGAAGATGCCGCCGCCTTATTCTGATATGGACTGTTTGTGCTTGTGTGTCGACTAAAAGTAACATTTTGCAATCGAGATACACCGCGTAGAATACATAAACAATACTCAAATGACACCAATCAGTAAAACGCCACAAATGTGACCGGTACTGTCTATTTCTATTTTCAGTAAATGTCGTTATTTAACTAGTATTTGATTCTATTTAAGATGACAATGGACGACAAACTCAAAGTCTGAAAGTGAATTGTATTGAAAACTGTTAACGGAATACAATCAGCCGATGACCTTGAGAAGGGAAATGAAAATAATCAAAAACAAAATCCCCTACTACTAGAATATTTTCCTGATTCTTTTTATTGCATTATGTTGCCGTTGAGTATCACCTAAATATCTTCAAAGCAAGACCTCGGCGAATAGTTACGGATGCAAAACCACAAACAATGAAGCGAAAGTGAATATATTGTGCATTGTGTGTTGGTCTAACAGTGCACAGAAAATGCGCAAACATTATACTACGAGTGTTTTTTTTTCATGGGGCGTTTGCATACTAATTGTGTTTTCTTTCCAATGAAATAAGGTCACATGCATTGTTCTATGCTACCTCCCTCAATTTTAATGCCGTATAATTATCAATCAGAAGAAATTCAGCAGTATTGCTATGTACACGGTAACGACGTCACGAAGCCGTGAACCTGATCATGTATGCAATTCAGTGATACAGTGTACTTTACTCAAGTTAATAAGAATATGCCTCACAAGTGTGTCACCCGTTTGCCTCACTTCTCCCAAAAAACGTTAGAAACCTTTTTTTTTAAAGTGACTGTAGCTATTGCGTTCATTATCAAATCGTCAGGCAAATTATAAAAATAAAAATATGAGATCAGTTGTAAAACACACACACGAAGATCAGTGTAATTAAATCGCTCTTTAGACAAAATGCGGCACAAAATTGATATTGACATGATCTATGTCGGTTGTTACAATATATGTTACGGTGTAAAGTAAATATAAACTTTGATATCACCCACAACGTATGAGGAAAGTAGATTATTCACAGTGGAAAGGCGCCAATTTATATTAACATGGCGGACACTTAACAAGGGGTTATTGTAATTTAGATGTATGTAAATATTTCTATATCATCATGATATTGTAGATTGAGTAGAATTATCTTTACCGTAAGTAACCTGATGATTTGTGTTACTTGACTACAGTTTCAAAGAATGATTTGCCGTGAATGTTATACAATGTTATTGTTTTGATATAGTACGGCTATAACACTTGCCATCTCATTTCAGTACAGTATCTGTCTATCAATACGATTTTGGGCAACCGTGTGGAGTATTTATATCCTACAACAAAACCCAAAATTATTATTTCTATAGCTGAAAACAAATGTCTATAACACAGGTTGTGTCACAATATTGACCAATCTGATATAACCAGGATGGCACACAATCGATCTTTATAACTATTGCATACCGCTTATAATACTGAAACAAGTAAGTGGTTACAACATATTTTTGTGGAATCCAGTAACCATTTATAACCAAAACTATACAATTAAATATCCATACATTGACATCACAATAAATCCGATAACCATCTTTTCTGGCGTAGGTTCCTCTTCAACATGGTTAAGTGATCGTTCCGTTTTTAGGTTTATTTATTAATAAAATATTAGTAGAAATTTAGTTACGGAACAATCGATTGGTGTTCTTCACACACTAAATAAATTAACTCATAGTGTTACTAAGAGACAGACAAAGCAAAATTCCGACTCACGGCATTACATTATTACAGCTTTTGAAGCTGGCTCGATAGTTGGGTGCTTTTAGAAGGGATTTAAAGTGAAGAAAAGTTGGTGAGATCTCATTTCCATTCAATATGTTTTTGATCTCTCGCTAGAAAAAACAGTTAACAAATTTATAAAATACTGTCATTAATATAACATATTCTGTATAGGCTTATCTATATAACCTTGTTGCGAAAACAAACAGGAACTTTGGAACTAATGTTGACAATACTCAACTGAGTACCGAACGGCATTTTCTGTTAACTTGGCAGACCTGTGCTAGACCTGCGATTGTATGCTATTATTAATAATTTCATTTGCATATTTTTGGCTGATTAAATATAGGCTACCTTAAACGGTAAGTACGACGTTTGTTACTGTTCTGCTAAATTAGGATTCCTTGCAATGAATGGATTGCTGTAAATTATATCCACTGAGCTGATCGAGTATTGCTTACATATATAAATACTGCAGTAGTGTTTACTGCTTAATTGTAATGCTGTATTCTTCATAATTTTCTACTACACGTGGATGTTTGACAACCGTGTAGAGCATTAAGTCATGTTTTAGCCTGCGAGTTAACTGGTTTACAAAGTGCGTGATTCATTTACTACTCAGAAAGAACAAGTAAGAAAAGCAATCATTACTCATCATTATTACATTCCGCTTACAACGTTAAAAACTTGGTCCTAGTTGTATGTATCATTAAAAGTGAAAGTAAGGCTTATACCAAGAGCTATGCCTTGTCCTTTGTATGCAGTATCTGGTCTTCTTCAAACCTAAGTTAAAATTAAATTTTCATCAACCTGATATCATGTATGTTGTTAGATTCTCCCTCATTGTACGGCTACACTGTTAAAAAAAAGTCTGTTAAAAAACAGAATTTCTCTGGCAGCAGAGTTTCCAGGAAATGTCTGTAATTTCCAACTGCAGATAATCTATGTAAAATAAACAGTCTAAAACTGTTATTTATACAGTTTATTTCTTTCATTATAACAGTTTTTGTCCGTAAACTTACTATACGACGACCGTTATTTAACACCATATTCTAAGAATTTAGACTGTCCAATCTGACTCAAATTCCTTCAGGTTTCCAACCAAAGCCAACATTTTTGGGTTGACAGGATAGCTCTTCTTGGATTTGGGGGTCTTTCCTCCCTTTTCTGGATTTCAATCCAACAAAGCAGCTGCAAAGAGAAACAAAAATTAGAACTGTGAAGTCATAAAGTTCAAATAAGTTAGCAATTATTAAACCATATAACAATTAATTTCCCCTTGGTCTCAAATTTACACTACAGTATGTCATACATAATAGTAAGATATGGTCAAAATATGTGATGTGACACAACTCAGTTTCCAATTGTATGTGTGCTCACTGGTGTTGATAGAAGCAATTGAGCTGGATACCTGTCTTAAGTTACAAGCCTCTTGGATTCAAGAGTTTTCTAGAAAATCATGATCTGAAAAGAAGAGCTAATTTGTGAATCCTCTTTTAATTTCAATTTTGTTCAGTTTAAACTGATATCCTATAGTTGTAACAAATTGTGAAGGTTTTCTCAGTAATTAACTAAACTCATACATTCCCACGAATCCCACCCTTCTCCAAAATAATAAAACATGCCATTCAGATATTTACACTGACTTTCCATTGGTGTAAATCATGTAAAGGTCATCAATGTTTACAAAAAGTTACCAAAGCTGCTGTTATTCTTGGACCACAACAAATATTACAAAATAAGTAAATCAGCTGTTACTGAGAACAGAGTATAATTTATTTCAATGATCTGCCCAGGAGTAGAGTTAACTGCACTTTGTTGATTTTTTCTTTATTGGTACC
>JAIPMN010081006.1:0-11687 GCA_020650975.1 Apostichopus californicus
GCATCAAGAAAGAAACATGAAAGGTTTGTTGCACTGCTAATGGATGAGATGAAAATATCCTCAGGACTTGCCTTCTCAAGGAGCACGGGTAGGCTTATTGGTTTCTGTGACATTGGCTCGATCAGCAGTGAAATGGAGGATTTTGAGAAAAGGTGCGCATCAGACAAGACTGATCCAGCTCTAGCTTCTCATGTTCTGCTTTTTATGGCAAGAGGAATTACCTCCTCTTTAAAATTTCCAGTAGCTTACTATGCAACTACTAGTCTGAAAGCTTCCCAGCTGCATGAAATGACTTATGAAGTCATTACAGCATTGAAGCTAATGGGTTTAACTGTTCTCTGTATTGTAAGTGATGGTGCCGCTAGTAATAGAAGACTGTACCAGAACTTAGGAGGAAAAAAAACTGATAAAACTAAAACTGATAAAACTGATAAAATTAAAATACTTACTACTAAATTTCTCGTCTTTCTACTCCAGTTTGAATTTTCCATGTTGTTTCGGAGAGTCTTCAGGAGGTGTGGGACATCACAAATGAAATAAATTTTCTCATTATCCCCAAACCAGTTCCAACAAAAATGAGCAGGAGACAGTTCTGATTTTTTTTTTCCTCCTGTCTCCTGCTCATTTTTGTTGGAACTGGTTTGGGGATAATGACAAAATTTATTTCATTTGTGATGTCCCACACCTCCTGAAGACTCTCCGAAACAACATGGAAAATTCAAACTGGAGTAGAAAGACCAGAAATTTAGTAGTAAGTATTTTAATTTTATCAGTTTTATGTTGGCTTTTATGTCACTGTGCAAGGGAGTCCTACATCTATTGATGGTGGTGTGAATCAATTTTCGTGTTCCTTTTTGTCTGTCTTTCCCTAGACTCATGCGATGTTTTCACCTCACTGAGTGGTGCTTGTACTCTTTTGGTGATATGTAATACAAACATGTTATCTATCTTATTTCCAGTTTCGAGGACAAAAAATTCAATGGACAGACCTGATAGCATTCATGGAATGGGACCAAGGGCGGCACAGAACTACGCTAGGCTTGCGGTTTGCTCCGAAGCTTACACATGAACACCTGTACTTGACACCAGGCCTTCGGATGAAAGTACGCCTTGCAGCTCAGGTACAGTGTGTTGGTTCCTAAGTCTATTTCTTTAGATTGACACCTAGGCAGTACATACTGGAATGATCGAAGAGATTAAGTTTTAAAAATGTTGAAAGATGTAACAGAATTAAGTTAGGAAGTAGGCTAAAGCTGTATCTTTTTTTCATAAGTCATCAATGTACAGTAAATGAGTGGCAATCACAAGCAAAAGGCTCATAAAGGAGTAAGTACAGGCTCTATCTTTAGTGTTGATACATCTGTATTGGTCACAAGATGCAGATATATTCTGTCAAACTCCATTTCAGAATGAGCAACTACCTTACCCATAGTAGGTGGTCCTGCCTTTTTAATAAATATTGGTAACTTGGATTTTATTGTCACGTGATGCTCCCATGTAACCTTTGCTTGGGAACTTACTCATTACACAATACATAGCTAGTTAATACCACTTATACTATTTCTGTTTCTCTCTTTTTATCTTGCAATGCATATATTCATAAATTCCCAATGCATAAACCATCACATTGAACGTTACAGGGTCATTTGCCATTTTATTTATTTGTGTATGCTTTGTATTTTCTTCTCAGGTCATGTCAAACACTGTGGCCAATGGATTGGAGCTTATGAAAAAGAAAAGAGCTAGGTTCAACAATATTATTTTTAAGAAAGGTGAACAAATTTTTTGATTGCCTGAATGTAGCCAGACTGGAGCAAGGCACTCGCTCTAGGAATGAAAACCTGAAGCCATACACTTCTGTATAATAGACCTACACACTCTTTGGCAGTAACACTTGTACAGTGTGTAGATATGCAGATGCATTACACACTACTGGTAGCATGTGTACCAGTTTTGCGAAATAGTACAAAAAGGTATGCACACCTTTTGTGCAACTGAGATCATATTGTATTAATTATGACAGAGAGAAAATAAGTGTCCAATCGCTAAAGGGTAAGATTCACACTATGATACAGTAGAGAACGCAAGCTGCACAGTACCTGGCTTTCTCTTATAAGAAAACTAAGAAAGTACTGTTGAGGAACATGTCATAGAGTGACTTGGCATGTTATATTTTCCCCCCACCTAATTCTGAGAAAATACAGCTGATTCTATTCCTTTCAGTGGTTTACATTATTTTGTTTTACCACTGAATTGTGTCTTTCATTATGACCTCCATTCTGTCCATCAGATCATAAAGATTTTTCATTTTTCATTTTCAGTGGCTGCTTAAGGACTTCCTTGGATTCCTCACAGAATGGGCAACTGAGGGTGAAACCATAGAGGGTCTGACAAAGAAGAAAAAGGCCAGTTGTGTATTAGCAGGCAAACCATTGCAGGAGCTTACATAACAGGTATGGTGGTTTAGCACTATTTATCGTGACCTTTCTGTCCAATTGTCTAACATAATTTTAAGATTAGCACTTGATAATGATGATCCCAACTTGAATGGAAGTGCATAGTTTGATTTGTCTAAAGTTGCTTAAAGTAAGTGCACTAAATGCTGCAGTATATGCTTTTATGTTGTGGCAATGTGCTTAAAGATGCAATCAATGTAAGCTGTTTATAGAAAATGATAGAAAAATAAACAGGTAAAATATGTGTAGGGTTGTGAAATATCTCCTAAATTTCCCCTTCAATTAATAGGCATATGATACCATGCTGGCTTGCATTTCTTTTAGAATTTCCCAGACTAGTTGAATGCAAAAATGGTTACTAGTATTTAAGGTGAACTGGATGAATTGCAAGAGTATACAGACCTCTTGTCAAATATACATGTATTTTACAGTGTGAATGTCCTCTGCTGAACCAGTACAATTGGTTACTTCTTCTAAATATTAGAACGGCTTTCTTATTCTCCCACAGTTCATTCTTTCACTGAGATTGCCAGGAAGCTTCTTAGACTGGAAGGGGTCCGGTATGTTCTCAGTGATAAGGTAAACCAAGACCCTATTGAGGAGTTCTTTGGTAAGCAGCGGGGGGCAGGGAGGCACCATGACAACCCAACTCTTGAGCAGTTTGGCCATGCATATGTCAGGAACATAGTGGCTGGCTGTCTTGTTCGCGGTCCTGCTCGAGGTAATGTAAGGAGCCGGGATGCACCCCTTCCAACAGAGAGTGAAGAGCCATTGCAAAAAAGGAAGAAACGTCACCAATTTGGGTTTTCCAAAGAAGCTCCTCTGTGAGACAGTTTGTTGAACTCTGGACATCAGGAACCCTCTTTACATTTTACATATTGGTTGGTATAGGCCTAAGTTTTTGGTGTTTATGATAATCGTAGCCTATGCATTCATGCTGGCGTGTATGTATGTGCGTGTTTTTGTTACGCCCAGCTTGTAAACACAATATCTCAAGAAGGAAAAGTCAGGCCATTTTCATATGTGGTGGGTAGAAGTACTACACTGAGTACATGAAGCCTATTGGTTTTGGTGGAGGCAAAGGTCATTTGGGGACAACAGTCAAAAAGCCTTGTAAACATAATGTTGCAAGAAGGGAACCTATGAAAGATCGCATATTTGGTATGTCATTGTACCACATTAACTAGTTGTTGGCGGAGGTACATGGTTGTTTGAGTTCACCAGGGGTCAAAATTTGAAAACCATGTTTTACACAATATTTCAACAAGAACAGATGTCATATTATGTTACAAGAAGGCTGTTGTTGAGGTCAATGGGTTTTTCAGGACAGCCTGTGTGCTTTTCACTGTATTACTTACTAAGATCAAGTGTGTTGTACTATATATTACGTCAAAATTCATGAAGGAAACTGCTCATGCTACATAATCGAAACCTCAATGCAGTTTTTCATTCTGGTTAATTAAAGGAATGTTGGTGTTTTTGTGGTGCAAACATAAAGTCATTCCTTTGAGACAATGGTTTGTTTATAGTAGGCAGTTCATAATTAAGGAACTGGTTAACTTTATCTTCAAGAAATAACAGTTATCATAAAAAGAATTTTACTGCCTTGTAGCTCTGTGTATTGTTGGCTCAGACTTTCAAATAAGCAAAAATTGGTAACTCTTGTAATGCCTAATATTTTGGGGGATTAAAGATATTGCCATAGTTTGTTGGTGAGACTGAATGGCTTAATAATAATAACCGACATGAAATTTTATATGAATTATCTCCCATTAATCATGATTTGGGTAAGGAGGATTTTGGATAAAGTTTGCACCAATTCAGGTATTGTTTATCCAAAATCCTCTTTACCCAAATCATGATTAATGGGAGATAATTCATATAAAATTTCATGTCGGTTATTATTATTAAGCAATTCAGGTATTGTTATACTTATATCTTGTTAAGTGTGGATGGACATATGACACTATCAATTTTTATTCTATTTTCAAGAAACGGATATCGTTGAAACTCCGTTTACAGTAACTTCATTTATATCTAGGTTAGAGGGTACTTGTTGTGTATTTTGAGAGGGGCTTCATGTAAACAAGTAATTTTAATATCCTGTGATTGTTCAGTAGTATTGTTTGTTGTTGGACAGTCATGGAAACAAATTATAGGCTCGCTAAGAGCGCATCTGCGGAGAAATTCTAGCCTGATGCGAGTTCATGTCAATTCATTTTTTTTAGGGGGGGGGGGGGTAAGGCAGGATTACTACCATATTGCAGTACTGTAAATTGGCAATATCATTCATAAGAGATTAAAAGTTGAAAAAAAACAGATTACGTATGTTGTGTACTACTGATTTGTGGGCATTCAGGCAATATTCGGGCCTAATATATACTATTTTCCAGGTTTACTGACTTCTTTGCTGTAATATTTTGAGCTTAAGTGAATCTTATTCACTTTCTGTCAGATGTCTATTCACCTCAGTTTGTGGCAAGATTACATGAAGTATCTCCCATTAGTAGGGCCTTGGGTGAAGAGGATTTCTGGATAAAGTTTGCACCATTTCAGGCATTATTAAGAGAACTTTCCCTTAGCCAAAACAGACACAGAATAGGAAGACACTAACAAAGGTGTCCTCTAGGAGGCAACCTGTCATTGACAGGTTAGGGCAACTGGCCTAAATTAAGTATTTTGGAGACAGTAGGCCCTGTAGAGGATTGAAAGAAAAGCTTTCTCCACACTAATGTTCGGTATTTTCATAGGCACAAATTCCTTCAAAGGACGTAGGCAAAGTGCCTCTTGGGCTTCTCGTCTGCTTCATGTTCTGGCCTGGAAATAACTAAAAATCAGAGTGAGCTTATTGAGGTCTTTGTCGATATAAAGTCAAGAAGATACAGTCATTTTAAATGGTCGGATAACTACATAATTTTTTTCTTGCTGAAGACAAAAAATTAAAAGGAGAAAATTGCTTTCAGTTTTAAAACATGAAATCTCTTTAATAAATTATCAGGAATTAATCAAAAGCAGTTGACCTAATCATGCAATGCACTTTCTTTTCAAACCCCCTGCCTCCCCCCTCCCCTCAAAAAATATAATATATAAAATATGCATAAACAACTGTGTAAAGCTTTGTTTTGTTTGTACAAAGATAATCATATTTCATCCATGTCATGTTGAAACAAATACCCCCCCCCCCACACCATGGAACGCCTACTGGAGAAGTCATTTTGAAAGTTCTTTACGTAGACTTTTTTCTCCCTTTTTGGACACTTCACGTTCCTTCTGTTTTCTTATCATTATGTAAACTTTAACGAAAGCCTCGCAGCGCATCTTCAAAAAGTTCATGACCACCTCTTGAAAAAGTTTCTCCCTTCTTTCAAATGTAAGTGGTTCTGAAATTTGCTCCCACTTTTGTGTGACCTCTCCACTTTCACAAATGTTGTTCAGTAGTGCTATCTGTATGTTGAGATGCTGAAAAAGGGCAATATTATCCTTTTGCAAACTTGCTCTTACAATCAGCTCCATTGCTTTGAAAAACAAGTAAACAGTATCTTTCACAACAAAGAGTCCGCATCTGTTCTGTTTCTCCAGCCAGACTTTTGTATATTCCACAAATGTTCGTGCATCTTCCACACTATTTTCTCCCCAAGACTTGAGTACTTCTACAAATGCAGCTGCTGTCTGATTGTTTTTTATACACTTGTAACGTTTAAGTAACTTGGCTGGAATATATCCAGAACAGTAACGGAGAGCTTGCTCTTCGTTTTTGTCCATTGTTACATCCTTTGACAGCTGCACCTGTACTGGCATATCTTTGTCCATCATTTCATGCATCAGTTGTTTGAATATTTGCTCCAGCAAATACTGGAAAAGGAACACCTCCTCTTCTTGTTCATGCTCGATGTTCAAGTCATTAAGTAATGCCTTCCACAAAGTGGGCAATTTCTTCTTTATACGTAGCGACTGAAACTCTTGCCACATTTGTCCTTTGCATTCCTCAGTCCATGCATGTCCTCTTACAACTGATGCCACCTTTTCCCACAGTTTTGCTGTTACTTTTGTTAAGAAAGCAGTAGCTTCAGCACTTCCAATAGAGTCCTGTTCACAGGATGCAAGGTGCTTCACTTTAGCCACCAGGGGAGTCCTGTAATAGAAGAAACTTGGAACATGTGAAATTTGTCGAGGGATCAGTAAAGTTAGCATACAGGACTACTTCAATTTGGTGCACTGCGGCACTTTTACTTTAGAATTTAGTGACTATGTAAACACAATCTTGCCTGAGTTAGGACATATATTCTGTCTGAAAGGGAGGTGGGGGGGGGGGGGAGCCACCTGCCTTGTACGCCCATGCCAAACAGAACAAGAGATGAGCATTTTACAACTAAAATCCTCCGTACTGAAGTTGAACCCTACTAATAAACCCATGTGTGTATGTAAGCATAGCTTTATACCAGATAGCTGCTACTCTAACAGCTGCATGTTTCTACTGAGTTAACTTTAGGATTAGGCCTAGCAGTAGCACTTAGCATAGCACTCAGCAGGTTGCATTGTTGAACCTAACTTTTTGAAAAACGAAATGGTGTAGGTGTAGATAAGGTTTGAAAGATCATACTTCGTCTGAGAATGGCTTCTGTGTTAGCAACCGAACGAAAATTATAACTAACCTGCAACTTGTTGATTTGTTGTAACATCTGTTCGTGAGGAAAGTCGTACGCAACTCTCGCAAAACCAGTCCCCACGTACATCAATGAATTTCACACAGTTCTTGTGAAAGTATTTGATAGTGCACGTTGGCTCACCGCAAACTATTATGTCTACTAGGGAAGGCAGTCTGCAAATACATACACTACAACTTTCCTCATTTTTTTTCTGACCCTATGATATCCTCAATCGCCACCAAAAAATCGTCAAAATCGCTAAAGTCATCTTCAAAATGATCAAATCCTGCACCGCTTTCGCTACTTTTCATGGACGCCATTGTTAATGTTCGTTAGTTGGCGTCGCGTCTTTCACAATTACGTAACAAACAACCGAAAATTCACGAAGGCATTCCGAAGAGTTCCGATGCCCATATATGGTCATGGTAGGTCCTGCTGATAGGTTGACAGATTTTACGACCGACACACGCTAATGTGTTTGCGTGACCTTGTTCCAGCAAACCTCACTTCAAAGGCGGCACCTTCGAGCTCTCTCCAGTTAGAGTAGCAGCTCCCTGGTCAGACCTCACCGCCTCCAGGACTGCCTGCCAACTGGCAAATTTCCCCCTAAAAACCACATTACATCTATTCCGCCAAACATGTTTTTTCACAATAGAGCAAAGAAAAATAATGCGGTGCAACACCGCAACCGAACAAACTGGAGGGTCTACCCATGTAAAATAACCCTGCCCTACCGACCATGAACGGTCTCCCGTAACACGGTCGGTCCAGGTCTGGAACCACTCCCATAAGTTTACTACAAAGCAACAAAATGCCAAAAAACGAGCGGTACTCTCTAAGCTGTCACAGCCGGTCCTTGGGCACAGTCCATCACCCAATCGCCAATGATATCTTTTTAGGTTGGCCACCAAGGCACCGTGTGCAATTCTCCATGCAAGATCACGGAGCCTGCAACCATTCAGCCTTGAATGCACCGAACGCCATACTTCGGCAGAATGACGTCCCTGGACAAAGATTGCATTCAAGGCCCTATCCCGCAACGAACTGTGAACGAGGGCCGGCTGTGACAGGTCAACAGGGGGCAACTCAATCAGAGCGGAGCAAATGACACGCACCACCCTGTTGAAAATATGAACAAGGCAACCCTGGGTCAGTTACCGCTACAAACAACTGCTTAAATAACAAAAAGGTCAATTTACTTCCCAGATGAACCACCCCTAACCCACCCTTCTCGAGCTTTTGGTACATTACCGCCCTTTTGACAAGCTCTGTACCACCCGACCAAATAAATGAAAATATCGCTCTCTCCAACCGCACCAGGACGCGACGCGGAATTGGATCAACGCGCCCGTTACCACAAGATGGGCGAAACAAAACGATAAATTACGGTGACTTTCCCTAGGATCGAAAGCCAGCGGGTGCCAAAGGTTTCGAGCCTGCTGCTCTCAAGTACCTCAGCCCTCTCGTTCCAGGTTACATCACAAGGTGCATCGCAGCCGAACCATATACCATTAATTTTGATATTTTGATCCGACCACGATGCACCGAATGGTAGGTCTCTGTATCTCCAGCTACCAAGGCGAAGGCCCTTTGTCTTTTCCGGTAGCTCTCTCAAAGATAGATAAATCCTGCGAGAGGGCACGAAAGGAGCCCAGACTCGAAACAACACACGTGACGTCATCTGCATATTGAACGCATTTCACTTTGGCACCCCCTGGCACAACGAATGGAACAAGTCTGGAGTCCCATTCCAAAAAGACGAGAGAGGGACTCGCTAAACAAAACATAGAGTAATGGAGACAGAGGGCACCCCTGGCGCACCCCCCTCTCTACTTTAAAAACCTCCGAACAAAACCCATTTACAATAACAGAACTGAAACTTTCCTGAAACAAAACAGAAATCCATTTACGAAAATTTGGGTGCAACTTAAACGTCTCCAATACATTCATTAAAAAACCGCGATCCACCATGTCAAAGGCCTTCTGCTGGTCAAGATAGACCAATGCACATGGCAGATCACCCTCAATTACAAAGTCGGTCAAGTCGCGCATCAACCACAAGTTCTGCTGGATGCAATGACCCTTCACTGCACAAGTCTGGAGATCACCTGGATTGGTAGTTGGTTTCGTCGAGTGCGGACGTATTTTCGGCTGCTCTCCACTTTTCGTTGACCACACACTGTAATTTGTAGTTTGTTTAGTGTTGTTTTGGTGGTTTTTCGTGGTTTTTGTAGGTGCGTGACTTGTCACACCCCTAGCTGTCATGGCGGTTCGCCGTGACAGCAAAATCGTATTGTTGAGTTTTTCGGGGGAGGCTAAGGTCGTCCCCGGACAAGTTTTTTTCAGTTTTGCGTTCTGTTGGTTTAAAGGTCCCTGGAGAGGTTGACGCGCTTCAGCGTAAACCTCTCCGGGTATGAATTGTTTTGATGTTAGATTCACCTCGGAGGCTGCCCGCGTCCGAAGCGTCCATGTGTTGGAGGGAGTTGGGGGACTGAAGGTCACACCGTATGACAGTTCGGTGTGGGTGACAGTCCTCCACCTCCCTCTGGACATGTCTGAACAGGTTGTTGTGCGGACACTGGGGCGTTTTGGGAAAGTGAACGGCTATGAGGAGCCGGAATTCCTTGAATGTAAGGGTGTCAAGACCGGGACTAGACGAGTTAGAGTTGAACTCAAGTCCGATATCCCCTCTACATTGTGGGCTAATGGGCACAGGGCCCACATTGCATACCCGGGCCAGCCTCGCACTTGTTGGAGGTGTGGGCTAGAAGGGCATGAGGCCAGGTTGTTTACAGGTTGGGCATACCCTGGCCGAGTGTAAAGGGGATATCGTTTGCACCTCGTGTGGGAAAACGGGCCATCTCGCCCGTTTATGCCCAGACCGCTCATACGCCGCGAGAGCGGCTACGGGCAAGGTTGAAGCGGTCCCTGTCCCGGCCTCTGACACCGTACCACCTGATGCTCCTGTCATCGCCCCAGTGTCCGACACTAGCGCCCCGGTGGAGGCTTTGTTCCCCCTTTCGTGTCCGACCTCTCCCCTGATCGAACTTGCCGAGACTACCAGCCTGCCCACTGAGGCAGAGCAGGACAAAACGGCGGAGATGGTACTAGCGGAGTGGCATGCGGCGCAGGATGCCGCTTGTACTGGTTCACCGCTAGCTACGCCCGCTATCGGTGATACTAGTCGGGCCCCGAGTCAACCGGCCCAAGAGACATTAAGTGGCCCAGATTCTGACTCACCAATGGAGGACTGCACTACAGCCTTATAAGTTGTGGCTAAGGAGTCCTCCGATTGGTTTGACGAGACGAAACAGGCCACTGATCTCATTGACTCGAGTGGCCCTTCCACCCTACCCGCAGCCGCTTCCGCTTTACCGGACACGATGCTCGCTAGTGGACCTCCTGTTCCTGACAGGGATGTCCACTCGATCAAGGTTCACGAGGAGCTAAGAACTCTGCTACCTCGTAGGAAAAGGGGGAACACTGCCAGGGGCCTGAAAAGACCCATATTGGGAAAACTTCGCAGGTAATGCGCAAGCCTGTCGTCTACTATGGGGACGGCGTACCCCGGATGAATATTGGAGTGAGTTAGTTGGTAGGTGTGGGGGGGGGGGTTGTGTGGTCGTTACATAATATGGGTTGGGGGGTTCTGTTTGTGGTTTGGAGTTGGCTTTTGGGGTCTGGTTTGTAGAGCTTTGTTGTTTTGGTTCCTGTCCTTTTCACGTTACGTTGAACGCTGCATTGTATAAGTTTGTGGGTTGGTGAGAGGTTTGTTTTTGGCTTTTCGGTTGGGTTATGGTGGTTGTTTAACAGACTGGGATTGTTTTTGGTTTTGTTGACCTTTGGTCCGTGTCCGTTTTCTTTTCACGTAAAAAGCTCCTGGAGATCACCAACAAGATGCGGCATAGCCAGTGCAAGGCGGTTGCACAAAGCCTTTATGAATGTGCATCATACTCCATATTGCCTGTGTTTAAATAGATTGTTGTGATGATAGGTAATTTTATGTGAGCACAGATTGAAGTTTGAAACTAACAAATCAGACAATATTTTGAACACAACCTGTTGGGATGTTATGGTGTCAGTAAGGCCGTGACGTTTTGGATCCCGCAAGGCGGGTCCCGTAAAAAGCACATTTGTAAAGGCAGGGTTCACAGCCATTCTGAGACTTCCCAAAAAAGTAACAAACATCAGTAACAAAATAAGGGATTTTGGATGGTCTGAAAGTTAGTCCTGTATGGTCATGTGTGTGCAGGATGCATCCTGAAAATATGCTGTACCAAAGGCAAAGAATCAGGTTACATCATACATTTATACCTTTTTACTTAGGCACAGAAGCATGTGAGAAAACTGCCGACATCATCACCAACATTGGGCTTCAAAGGGACATAACGAAATTGTCACCTTACCGCCAGACTTCAAATGTTGAAGGCTTCCACAGTGTGGTCATTCATTTTGCCCCAAAGATGACCCACTTTGGTTACAGAGGCATGAAAAGCATGTGACTTGCTCAATTTCTGAGTCACTGGGTTCAGAGTCTGATGCCCTACCACTGGGCCCAGTTTGCTGGATGGGAGGGGGGGGGGGA
>JAIPMN010081008.1:0-10230 GCA_020650975.1 Apostichopus californicus
TTATGTTGTTTAACTATACCTCAGTAATACATACCGTACCGGAAAATTACCGACCATAACATTCAAACAGACCGATTTTATACATATTCTGTTTACTTCAAACTGTAGATACATAGGAATAGCAACGTCGTATCAGTCGTTAGCTTGAATACATCAGCAACGCACGTTATAACGTACGGTAGTTATCACATGCTGGGTTGTTTCTTAAACGATCGAGAATGTAGACATTTTCTTTGTATTCACATTTGATAATATCTAAGATGAAATAATAATCCCATTTTCGACACCGCTGTACTAGTGGAGTGCTCAGTTTCATGATGCACCATTTTGCTTGTGTTATCATAAGTAAGGATTTCTTCCTGCTGAAGAAAGAAATTGTATGATTCTTAAAATGCAATAAAACTATAAATAAACTATGTATATAATTTAAAGAAAACAAAGATGAAACACGATCTCGTGTTCTGCTATGTTGTACTGAAGTTAACACAGGCTGATCTTATTTGGTGTTAAAATATGACTTCATATTAACAGAAGGCATTGTCAAATATATCTTCATTTTAACAGAGGGCGCCAACGAACTTCAGTATTATGGTAGAATATCTAATATGGCTGAAAACTGTCCTGAAGGATGTCGGCGTACCACAACCTGATTGTTCCATTGACTTAAACCCGCGGTGGACCCGAAATAGAACTTGCGTAATCCCATTGTAATATTTTACCCATTCCGCAAGGCCATAACACTGATGGGTGTACCAACTTCTGCTCACTTTGGATTGGCTTCTGACTTGGAGGAATATGCTAACGAACGGTAAAATGGTTTGCGGTATTCTGGATTCCAGCTTGTATACAACATAGTAATTTTCCACAACTTTGTAGGGCAAGTTTTCGTCATTGCCTGGCCTGACTGGACAGATCGAGATTTACATAGACTATAACATTCTCTTCATGGTTCAATAACGGTCATCACACCTCGTTTATCTATATACCATAAAGATTTGGAGTCTAGACTTTAATATCTACTAAGTAAAATTACTACTGTTATTGTTCGGAAATGTTCATTTGTTTACGCTAGAAATTCTTTCCGCTTATCATAAACTTCCCCTAAACAATAATCTGCACAAGATTATAAACGTAATAGAAAATCACGATTGAAGAGAGACAAATTTATGTGTGCCATTAATATGCAATTTTATTTTGAAAAAATATAGTAAGTTTCAAGGCCGTGAAGTAAAGATATCTTACAATGTAAATATGCAAGTATGCATACGTTGGTATCTATAAGTTTATCCCTTCTTTTGTCAATGATTCGACATTGCTAAGTTGTTAGGTAGCCAAAGTACCAATAAACTAGGCACGTATGCAGATGTTGGCATGTAGATTTTCTTTTGTGTTATCGAAGCTACGAATTTTCCCTTTTGTTAAATGATGTACTACCAGCATAAACAGTACAAGGTAATACAGGGTTGGGTTCAGTTGCACAAAATCTAGAAACATACAAGCATACATCATGTATGCCGTGTATTCCATTATATAATGGTAGTGTTCAAGAATCATAATCGCTTGGGATGTGGTAATGTCTTGCATAGCAGGCAGATAGCTAGTGTTCGTGGTGTAAAGGGACACAAACAATTTATGTCACTATCATCTACTTTTTAGTGAGAGGATAAGATGTTGAGAAGGGCCTAAGCAGCCATTTATCACCTTTGGGAATTTGAGTAAAAACAGGGGGAGCTTAGATGCAACAAGATGCTATATTTTACAACTTTTTAATAAACTGTTGAAGGATTTCCAACTGCATATATTTACTATTGAAAAAAATACTTTGTAAGTTGGCCTGACGTTTCGATCCTAGCAGGATCTTCTTCAGAGGCTAAATGTTTTAGCCTCTGAAAAAAGGTCCTGCTAGGATTGAAACGTCAGGCCAACTTACTTTTACACATTCTATTACACAGGCTCTCTAGTGGATAAGCAGTTTGCTAACAGTTTTATTTTATTTTGAAAAAAAAAATACTTCGTCATTTTTTTTGAAATTGTCTGTCTGCCAGTGGAGAAGAGTTGGTTGGGCCTCCTGATTTCTTCAGGGGATTGAAACCGCAAAAGGTGTACGTTGTTGCACCCTTGATCTACCCTCTGTATCGATTTCAACTTTTTTGGGGAGGGTTGGGGGGGGGGTCATCGAATTTGGCTTTAAACCGTTATGGGAAAATATCCAAGCAAACATGTTTACTTTGGTAAATGGTAAATGATGATATTATTTCTATCATCTGCAATACATTTTGTAGTAGAAAATCTTCGCAATGCACTTCCCCGCTTCTGATAAACCACTTGTTCCTTGTATAAATTTGTATGGGTGTGTATCTAAAGGACAAATACTAAATAAGAAAGGAAAAAGAAATGGAGGAGAGGGTAGAGGACGTTGATTCCACGAAATGATCGAATAATTTGATACATTTAATACAGTTTGTATACCAATTGCTTATCGTATATTTAACATTACAAGCACGTTATATGCTGTAAAGACCGGGGAAACTAAAGTTTAAAGAAAATAGAATTTCATTGTTGTTTCCTTACATTTTTCAATTTTTCAACTGTTCTAGGATCAAATTGTATACAAAATCTACACCATATTTCGTTGGGCCAGATTTTTGTGACACATAAAGTCGTACGGTTAAGTGTCTTATTCAAACAAATGAGAATAATCTTGTTATACTTAACCCGCTTCCTTGCATTACATAAACACATCTACAAAACTGTAGAAGGCAAATTCTCGTATAATGCGTAAATATTTCCGCAACGTGACGTAACATGTATCAATCTTTCTTGACCGACTGAAGGTTATCATATGGGATGGGTGCCTTGGAATCCTTATCTGTTTACAACTGAAAGACTGTGTGACGACATATAAGTACAATGCGATCTGGCTAAGAAACATCATCATTTTACAACTTTGTAAGTACACTTCAGGTCATCCGTTGTTTTCAGGAAAATCGAGGATATTTCTTACCTCTGGAGATACATTTCATTTGAAGTTGTCATTCATATTAAACCAAGACATTCATAAATATGGAGCCTTCCGTGACTGTTCGAGCAGTATTTGCATTCTTGTGCACAACAACCATCGCTTTTACGTCCTCGGAAGAAACGGTGAGTTAAACATTTACAGTTTCTGTTCTTCTTTCTCATAAATCGTTGCGTCCACGTTTCTTTCTTGCTTGTTAGATGTTATAATTTAAACCTGAGTAACATGCTTTAACATGTTTCTTTCTTGCTTGCTGGATTATATAATATCCCACAGAAATTAAGAAAAGTTTTATTACTTGATAGCCTGTATTACAATTTCTAATACGACATTCTTGTTGTTAGTAGCTTATGCAGTTTGAATATTGCGACTGATATAAAAGTAAATTGATTTTTGCGAGTAACAATTCTTCTTCAATAAATTCCTTCTTTCCGAAATAATAATTTATCTTCACTTATGTATCCCTAAATGTATCTATTTAACCACTCGTCGCTGATTTGTGTAATATAACACTAACGCTTAAAACTAGAATCGTATGTTTTATTTAATGGCTTAGAACATAACTTATTAGTTATTTTAAGATATTTGAACTTATACCCTAGCTGTTTTAGAAACTTTGAAGTTACAACGTAGATCTCACTAAATTTCATTAACCATTATCAAGTCTCTATATTTCCTAACTAGATACGGATAACTGTCTGTTAACAAATCGATTTAACTACCTAAGTACGCTAAGTATTGACAAACTACAGTATAGGTTTATCGTACTCGAATAAAAAAATATAAAAAATTTGATTAATTAAGTATTCTACCTTTAGCTTGAAAGTCTTTAATTGTTGCGAAAAATATATAATAATAATAATTGCAGTCCGCTTTCTGTTACATAAAGTCACTCCACTTATTGTCCAAGTGGCGCCTTTGCCGTTAGGCGTGAACAATAGTCAAAGTTAAATATTTTAACAATCTATTGTATAATTGAGAAAATAGTTAAAAATACTTGATCATTTCATTTCACTTTCTCTTTGTCATATATGATTTTAACTTATTGTTGAGCGTTAAAAACATAGGAAACTTATGGTTAATATATTCATATCATACTCAAAGTATCAACAAAGTTGTTTAAATATTACAGGCAGAACTGTAAAATATAAACGTTGTGTGCTATTGCACAATCATAGACTTTCACATAGTTACTTCGGAAATATCTATGGTGATAACTTAGACATAACAAATAACCCTTTCTGATAATGTTTGTAATTAAAATTCGTCCTCTTTGTCCTTGTTTGTCCATCAACGTCATTTAACGATACTTAGTTTATTTTCGGATTTAAATTACTCAATTTTAATGAAGAAAGAACAGATGTTTTCAAAACTTGCTGCAATCATTTACCAATATATTTTCAAATTAGTTGTATTTGATTTTTTGGTTAGTAAGCATTGGTAAATCTTTGAAAGCAAATATAAACACCAATGCATTTTTGCCTCGCTGAATTGAACTTAACAATTAGCTTCCATGCAATACTAGCACGGGTAAACGTCAATGGCTTCAAATCTCTTGCTATAATATACTTTCGTCTCTACCGCATTAACTTGTACAATTGTCAGAACTTTAAAATTATTGTTAGTATAAACTAATACCGTAACATATATGTTTCTATATTATCTCGCTCAAATTCGTCCTTCTCGTTGTCTTAAAAAGTACTTAGAAGTTCCAACTACCGCTCTCCAATGATTTTTTATTAATATTTACAGAGTGAAAAAACATTTGTGAAAATTATTTCAAGACAGTTGAACAGTTATACCCTAACTATTTTAGAAACTTTGAAGTTACAACGCAGATCTCACTAAATTTCATTAACCATCATCAAGTCTCTATATTTCCTAACTAGATACGGATAACTGCCTCTTAACAAATCGATTTTCACTACATTAGTATGCTAAGTATTGACAAACTACAGTATAATAGTTAATCGTACTCGAATAAAAACAATAAAAAAAACTTTAAATTTGATTAATTAAGTATTCTACCTTTAGCTTGAAAGTCTTTAATTGTAGCAAAAATGTATAATAATAATAATATTTGAAGTCCGCTTTCTGTTACATAAAATAACTCCCCTTCTTGTCCAAGTAGCGCCTTTGCCGTTAGGCGTGAACAATAGTCAAAGTTAAATATTTTAACAATCTATTGTTTAATTGAGAAAATAGGTTAAAATTCTTGATCATTTCAATCCTTTTTCTCTTTGTCATATATGTTTTTAAATTATTGTTGAGCGTTTAAAACATAGAAAATTTATGGTCAATATATTCATATCATACTCAACGTATAAACAAAGTTGTGTCAATATTACAGGCGGAACTGTAAAATAATAACGTTGTGTGCTATTGCACAATCAAAGACTTTCACATAGTTACTTCGGAAATATCTATGCTGATAACTTAGACATAACAAATACCCTTTTATGGTAAAGTTTATAATTTAAATTCGTCCTCTTTGTCCTTGTTTGTCCATCAACGTCATTTAACGAGACTTGATTTATTTCGGATTTAGATTAGTAATTTACTTAATTTTAATGTAGAACGAAGAGATGTTTTCCAAACTTGCAACTATAATTTACTAATATTTCCAAACTATTTGATTTGATATTTTTCGTAGTAGGCATTGGTATATCTTTGAAAGCAAATATAAACACCAATGCATTTTGCCTTGCTGAATTGAACTTAACAATTAGCTTCCATGCAATACTTGCGTGGGTAAACTTCAATGGCTACACATCACTTGCAATAATATACTTTAGTCAATACCGTATTAACTTGTACAATTGTCAGAACTTTAAAATTATTGTAAGTTTAAACTAATACCGTAATATCTATGTATCTATGTTTATCTCGTTCAAATTCGTCCTTCTCGTTGTCTTAAAACGTACTTAGAAGTTCCAACTACCACTCTCCCACGATATTGAAGTTAAATGTACAGGTATAGAGCTTACGTCCCAAACTATCAAGCAAGTAGTTTTTAACTTGACAATAAGACCCTCAAGTACAATATTTTGATACTCTTAGAATTTGACAAGTATCTGCATGGGAACTATACTATAAAGATAGTTCTCGACGATTTCGCATTATGACGTTTACAACAATTGCACCCTTAATTCGTTTTACTGTTTGTGTAATGTAAGGTTAACTCGGGTTGTAACACATTTAAACCAGTATCGGATATTGCCAGGTACTTGCATATGTGTTATTATTTTAACGATTTAGTATAGTTGCAACTTAATGCATATTTTTTTGTATTTACATCGGCCAATATCTCATGTAAACCTATCTCATGTATAGGCAATTGGTGCATGTGCCGTATTTCAATGTCAACCAATAGTGTACTTTCACTGTGTAAGAAAGGTTTTACTTAATAAATGCAATATTCGGTGTATACAACTCTCAATTTTCTTCCATATACTCAATTCCATTTCCAAAAGACATGAAGTGTTTGCTGTGGTTGTTTTACACATTAACTCACGTCGTATACTTTATTCATTGAAATATTTGATATGTTTTATCAAGCAACAAAACACTGGCAAATATTTTATAAACGATAAGCTCAAATTATCATTTAACTCAAAGTCACTTCGTTAGTATCAAAAACATTACTTCTTTCACAATTAGGCTTTTCTTAATTGCAATCGTCATTAATTTATCACCCCTGACAACGCTGCGATAGTACCGTGGACGATCTCTGCGGAAATGGTGTCAGAAGTTTTGCTTTTCATGTCAATTTGAGGATCTTTATCAATACAAAAAGCATTACTTTATTTCATTTCATGCAAACAAATGAAACGATACAATTTTGATAACATAAACTTCCATTGTAAAATATACCGGTATAAAAATGTTGGGACGTTGTCCACATTGCTATGTAGTGAATTCAACATTTAAAGAGTATTTGTTTCTTCATTCACTGAAGTTACTACTTCTATAAAAAAAAAAAAAAGACAAATCTCAAACTAAATGATATGCTGGGAAGACTGTTAATATAAAAATTAATGTTCACAAACATATATTGCTCACATTTTCATTAATGTAAGAATGTAAAATTCGAAATTCTTCAACCTCCATTAAGTTTTCATCGCTTACATAGTTTTGCGAAAATATATTCTATTTTCATCTGTGTTCCTTCAATGTATAGCTAATATATTTGCAAATATTTCTGGTGCAATTAGGAAAACAAGAATACTACACTAATAGATTGAGTTTAAACTCTAGCCAATGTTTAGTCAAACAACCCACCTCCAACTCCCTCCACCCCCGCCCCCAATTTTTTTTGTTATATGGGATATATTACCAGTCAATTCTAATTGTTTTTTATACTCATTTTATCAAGTTGGGTACACATTTAAAAATTAAAATTTAATAATTGTATAGCTGTAATGGATGAAGTTATCAAACAACCTGACATAGGCAAGAATGTTTGTGAACAACCATTTAGATTAATAATCATTTTGAATTTTTTTCCCAACATTCTTAATTTGCCTGTACATGAATATTTGATAAATGAGATTGAAAAAAATTCAATAGTTCTTTACAAGCAGTATACAATCAATAAACAGAAAATATTGACATATATTTTTGGATGACTCTTCTTCTCATTAATAGAGTATTCACCGGAGAAGTTTACCTTCAACTACAGATGACACTCAAAGTAAGATATTTCACCTTAACTGCTTTGTTTTGTCATTCCATCTAGATATACAAATATGTAATTAACCAATATAAATGAGTTTTGTTATTTCCAAAACCAATATAAATGAGTTTTGTTATTTCCAAGATAACTTTCTTTGTTTGTTTCTGTTTCATTGACCGTATCTGTGTGAGACAGCAATTAGTATGTTACTTTCGAAGACTTACAACTATAAAAAATTAAATTTTATAATACCGTAAATAAGACGAGAAATTGTTGACAAATGTTTTATACTATTAATCATATCGACCCCAATCCCCCCCCCCCCAAATAATAAAGCAAAAAGTGAGAGGGAAAGAGAGAGAGAGAAAGATAAATGAATGCAACGTATTCTATCACAGGTAATGATATATGTACCAACTTTGATGTTAGGTGTTCATGTTACTTTTCAAATAATTGTCAGGTTCCATCTTTCCTGCTGCGGTTTAAGCAATCTCCTAAAATCACAGAGAATTATCAATTTCTTGGCAGGACTTTCTTTAACGGCCAAGTATTGTATACGGTGACAAGTTTTTGTTACAAATTTAACACAAAGCATGCAATTATATAAGTTTTCCATGTTTTTATCTCTTAATTACAGTGGAGCATTACTTCTTTTATCAACGTTCTGAATATCCAAAGGACTGCCGAGACGTTCAAAGTCAATGTTCTACGTCCAACTCTAGCGGAGTATACATTATCAAGCCAGATGGATTTAAAGAGCCATTTGAGGTGTACTGCAACAACGACGTTGGCGGAGGAGGCTGGACGGTACGTGCAAATGGAAATGTTGATGTTATATTTTAAACATGATGAAGCCTTTCGTTAGTATGTAGGTATTATGACTTGAAATGTGTAGGGGTAATCAACAAGTCGCATCCTCCACTCAGCAACGTCGAAATTGGGAAATAGCTATTATTTTCGGAGACGATCTTTCTTAATAGTTCCATGTATGGATAACATAAATTTTCCATTTTCTACTCGTGTAAAATTGAGAGAGTGTATTTAATTGGTGATAGTGTTCTCAATCTGTTTCTCTTCTGTTATAGGTCATACAACGCCGCGACAGCGGTGCTGTGAATTTCAATAGGAGTTGGTCACAGTATCAAGATGGATTTGGTTTTCTCTCAACTGAGGTTTGGCTCGGCAATGAAAAGTTATCATATTTGACGAACCAAGCAGACTACGAACTTCGTGTGGACATAAAATTATCTAATGGGACTTCTTTCTACACAACATACAAAGGTTTTCGTATCACTGATGAAAAGGGGCAATATAAGGTTACGCATATTGGACCACTCGAGAGTAATGCACGTAAGTAAAAAACTAAATAAAAAGTAAAAACGAAACGTTAATAATAATACAACCATAACTTTTATTCATAAAAATCTAAGTCGTTTTCTACAATCTGCATAATCTTTCAATGTAATTTCCGTTTATTTTACTTGTTAACTGTCAAATTTAGAAACAATCATATTACATGGCAGAGGTGTTTGCAATCACTCTTGTCAAAATTGGATGTATTTTCTTGGTCTTACCAACTGACAGCTACATTGTCATCTACATGTCCAACGAACATGATCTACGGAAAATGTACTTGCCAAGCAACATGTGAAGATCCCGACGGACAATCTGGTTGTAATAATGACTGTTTGGGTACTGAGGGCTGTACCTGTCTAGCTGGTTTCTTAATGCAAGGGAGTGACTGTATCAGTGCGAGTGAATGCGGGTGTTTCGTGGCAGAGGCCAACTTGGTTATACCAGTGAGTATCTGCACGAATTTCATTTCAATATCACATGACTATGTAAATGAAACAGAAATTTAAGCAAACTGACCTTGCGTTAACACAAAGTCTTAAAGTCTGAGAAAACAAACCCACAATATTTAATGAATATAATTTTTATATTTTCATTAATTAACTTGTAGAGTGGGCAAACATACGTTAACGATGACTGCACACAACATTGTTCTTGTAACAATAATCATCTGATCTGTGAAGACTACCTCTGTAGTGCTAATGCTCTGTGTGATGTCAGGAATGAAGTACGACAGTGTTATTGTAATGAGGGATATGAAGGTGACGGTGAAAATTGTCCACCCTCAGTGTCCTATCGAGACTGCCAGGATGTTTATGACGCTGACCATAGGCAAGATGGCGTTTATACAATCATGCCTACTGGATGGCCTGGTTTACCATTCGACGTAAATTGTAAAATGGAAAACGGCGGAGGATGGACCGTAAGTCTTCATTGAAATACCATGAATGTTTCAAGTATGTTTCTGTGATTTTTTTGTATATTAGTTTATTGTAAACGGTAATAGAAGTACGAGTTTATGTGTTCGGTTTTGTTGCACATTTATATTCCTTACTATGGATTCAGTATATTACAAATACTTGAGTAAATGAAAATGGTGACAACCATTAAAATTATAATCCTCCTAAGAAGCAAACAACGTTAACAAATGTCTTAAGTTTACCAGACTGAAATATCATTCTAT
>JAIPMN010081009.1:0-13479 GCA_020650975.1 Apostichopus californicus
TGTTTAATGTCCATGTTTCCTTCTCTTGCTTCTGTTGTTGCACGCTGCATAAGGTTACTCATACCTCTTTGTCCTTTACTAATGTAAGATACAATGTACATGGCACATGCATATGGGTCCAATATGTATTGGATGTCCATATTAGCTTTCCAAGTTTCCAGCAAAACTGTACTGTAACCATTAATTCTGACCTCTGATGGTGATCTTTTGAGAAAGATTTTGTCCGATGTTATGGATGAACGAATAGCAATAATGTAGTCATTTTCTGTGGTTTCCAACTTTGTCAACATATCTTCAAATGTGTCAGTAATGTTTTCAGCAAGTTTCAGATCATCCATATAAGCTTTTATACACTGATATAATTCTGTGATATTTTCATCAACTTTACCTTCCAAAGGAACTAAAATCATTGTTCTAGGCATTGGTGGGATAGGAAAACCAAAGCGACAAACACCTTGTCTCTTTTTCCTGCATGTCTTTGCATGGCTGTGGGATTGCAAGTTAATACTTTGGTTGACTGTGTCAGGAGGTTTGTTACATGTGACATATTGATCAATAAAGGACACAATTTCCGTAGCTGCTGCATTTCCATATAAAGGTGCATCTTTAATCCAAACTAGCATGTGAATGTGTGGGGAACCTCTCTGTTGGAACTCTACTCTGTAGAAATGATCAATGATTTCACCAATCGGATGATATGAACTATACAGGAAATCATTCAGGAACTTGCGAAACATGTAATCAAAGTGTCGTGCACATGTAACAGGGTCACTCTGGATAAGATTAGACTTGTCATTCCAATTCATGTTTAAGAGTTCTTCATCTGTGAAATGTTTGTTTTTGACTGTTCTTCCAAGGATTTTGAGTAGGTGAAGCCACCTTGTTTCAGCAGCAGAGAATGACAGAAACCATGTTGGGATTCCAAGTTGTCGAATCATTGCAAACAGTTCTCTCTTGGACTTTTCCCAATAGGGAGGGGATCCTCGTAATGTTCGGAACACTCTAAATCCTTCGTCTACAGTCAAGATTTGATTAATACTTTCACTTGTTTTGAAATGCTTAGCAGTTAAGTTCTTTCCCTGTGTTTTCTTCTTTCGCATGCTAAGTGTAACTTTCTGCTGTATTTGGTTAATTTGTAGCTTCTTGGTTTTGTAGAATATGTTAGGGACAGATTTGGCAAATCGTCTATCTTTGTGACGCAATTCCCATTTACATATTGTGCTATAGTGTACTTTATCTTTAGTGTCACTTCTTGGCTGTCCACAAAACAATGTTGGGAAAGCAAGTATTTCTGAATTAGTGTCTTGAAACAAGCCCATAGGTCTATTTCCTTCACCTGGTGCTACACAATAAGCAAGTTGGTTTTGTCCAATCATCATCTTTAGATTAAATTGAGGGAGATAGTTGTGCTGGAAAATCCATGTTCTCTTTTGTGACAGATTGTTCTTGTGTGGGTTCTACGAATTCCTGCCAATCATCATCCATCTGCTGCAATGTTTCATTCCATGTCTTATGAATTGAAACTCCTTCATCTCTATATAATTGACTGTTTGCAACAAGCCAATTTGCAGCATCAATTACTTTATTGGGCCTGACATTTTCATTTTGAACAGAGTGCTTATAGGAAAGTTTTCTTTTAAATTTGACAGGAATTGTCATGCTCTCGTCTATTCTGCATGTAATGTCCTTATTGTAGTTGATACATTACAAGCAACATTTACCACATTTCCTTTACAATTCAGTTGTCGTCCTCTAGGAAGTTCTCGTATTTGCATGAATGGTATTCGAAGGGCAACTAATCTCTCTTCCAGAGAATGTAGTTGCAACTCATTTGGGACAATGGTAAGTCTCATATTATTGTCTAAGCTTAATGGAGGTATCTTGTCAGATTTAACATATTCCTTACAAGTACCACATATCCAAACTTTGTTGTCAATCATGGAAGAATTGTGTAAAGCAATGCATTTAGTGGAGTTTGTAAGTGTGTGTCCGAAGTTAGTCACACATTCTTTGTACCATAACTGTTCACAACAACAGCACACATATTCTGGACCAACTGAAATTGACTTCCAAAATATTTTTTGCAATTGTTGGATTGATGATGTGTTTTTGGTAATTATCTTCGATTTCTTTTGATACATATTGTGGGTCTGTTCTAGCTTCTGCTATTCGTACTTTGTTCTTTTCTTTCTCTTGTATAGTGTATATTTTGATGCCACGGATAGTTTTCATTCGTTTGACATTTTGTTCTTTCTCATTTTGAGAGTTCTCGTCTTTTTGTCTTGTCTTTTTCATTCGTTTGATGTTTTGTTTCTTTTCAGTTTGACAATATTCTTTTTTCTTTCTTGTCAGTTTCATTTGTTTGATGTTTTGTTTCTTTTCAGTTTTCTGTCTCGTCAATTTCATTCGTTTGATGTTTTGTTCCATTTCTGCTGGAAATAGTTTTGTTTTGTCTTATCTTTTTCATTCTTTTACATTGAATGTACGCATTATTTTTTCTCTTGGATTTAATCCTTTTTGCATTCTTGGCTGTTTCTTCTTGTCTATATAACTGGTTATTTGTTCTTAACTTTCGCATACGTTTGACACTACCGGAGTTAGCATGGTTGTCGTCATGCAATTCATCTTTCTGTACATACTTTTCTTTTTCATCTTTAAGCTTCTTCCACAAATGTTGCCTTTGTTGTTCCTCTTGTATCCGTTCTATAGATGTTTTAGGAGTTGAAGATCCAGGGTTATGTTTTACAAGGCAGAGATCAGTATTCTCAAAACCATATACAACATCATAATGATTACTATTTGTGTTTTCTAGATAAATTGCACGTTTCTTTCTATTCACATTGTCTGTGAAATTGCCACAAGCTGGATATCGCAACCATTTCCATTGACTACCATATACAGCATACGTATATATGTCAGTTTGTAAAAGTTTGGCAGCAGCCATTATTTCAACTTCGGTAGACCATACTCCATCATTAGAAATATGAGATGTCTGAATGTAGTCTTTCACAAAACACCATGAAGGTGGAAGGTGGCATTCCTCAATAGCTTGGACTACTACATATCTTAAAATATGATAATTAGCTTCTGAATTTGTTATTAAGAATGACAAACTTCTAAAGAAACAATTGCCATCACCTGTTATTTTCCAAACATTACATGGTTTTGAAGTATTAACATACAAGATCGGACTGTTGATTTGTGGCCAATTCAAATTACAGCTGACATGGATGTTTTGTGTATATTGTTTCAACAGGTCAATCTTTGAAATACTCCATTCATTATTAACTGGAAAGAAAGCAAATGCATCATGAGTCTGCACAGAGTGCAAATTAATATCAGTTAATGCATCAGTTGAATTTTGGACTGACACATCCATAATTTGGCTAGAGTTTGTGCCTGATTGACATTCTCGGTTAGTTCTGCTTTGTTGCATTTCTTGTTGATTTGCTTTTTTTCTTTGCTGGTAACTCCTTTTCTTTGTTTGTGGCATGACTGATGTTTTCTGTACCTTTACTATATAAGCCAACTTTTATATATTTTGTCCAATATGGCAATATTGAAATTGAAAGTCTGATTATATGCAACTTATAAGGCTTCACTGATATACATATTAATAGGCCAATTGATATGGGAGTTGATAATGTAATTGATATGCAAGTTGATAAGCAAGTTGAATGGTTGATTGATATGCAAGTTAAACAGCTGATTGTTATGCAAGTTGATTGTTTGGTTGATATGCAAGTTTATTGGCTGATTGATATGCAAGTTCATTGGCTAATTGATGTGCAGGTGTATCGATATGCAGGCTAACAAGTTGATTAATATGTGAAAAGGTAATTGATATGCAGGATAAGTGATATGCAAGTTGACTAATTGATATGTAAGTTGAATGGTTTGATTAATATGCAAGTTGAAAAGCTGATTGACATACAATTGATGACATACAATACTGATTGATATGCAAGTTGATAAACAAGTTGAATGGTTGATTGATATGCAAGTTGAACAGCTGATTGTTATGCAAGTTGATAGGCTGATTGATATGCAAGTTCATTAGTTGCTGGATATATAAGTTGATTGGCTAATTGATGTGCAGGTGTATCGATATGCAGACTAACAAGTTGATTAACATCTGACTTAAAGCTAATTGATATGCAGATTGTTTAAATTGTGTTCAAGTTTGTTCGTGGATGCTCAAAATTTCTTGTAGTTTGTTAAATTTTGGTTAAAATTCGAAAGATTAATCAAATTTGGTTTCAGTTTCATCAATTTTGTTCATGTTTTAAAAGACATTTAAAATTTGTTCCAAGTTTGTTCGAATTGGTTGTTAAAATTGTCAAGGGTATTAAAATTTGTTCAATCTTGTTCAAATTTCGGTCACCGTTTGTTGAACTTTGTTCAAATATTGTTATTCAAATTTCGTTGACGGTTATTCAAGTATGGTTCAAGTTTGTTCAAATTTTGTTAAGATTTGTTCAAATTGTGTTAAAGTTTGTTCACGATTGTTAAATATTTGTTATAATTTGCAAGGTTAATAAAATTTGGTTTCAGTTTCATCAATGTTGTTCCACTTTTTGAAGAAATATCATCAATTTTGTTCCACTTTTAAAGAAGTATAAAAGTTTCTTCACGTTAGTTCCAATGTGTGTTCAAATTTGGTAAAGTTGAATGGTTGATTAATATGCAAGTTGAAAAGCTGATTAACATACCAGTTGATTTGTTGATTGATATGCAAACTGAATTGCTGATTGATACCCAACTTGATCTAATTGGTTGATATGCAAGTTGATTGGTTGATTGATTGCAAGTTGAATAGTTGATTGATATGCTGATTGATATGCAAGTTGATTGGTTGCTTGATATGTAAGTTGATTGGCTAATTGATATGCAGGGTAAGTGATATGCAAGTTCATAGACTGATTGATATGCAAGTTGATTGGTTGCTTGATATGTAAGTTGATTGGCTAATTGATATGCAGGGTAAGTGATATGCACGTTGATTGGTTGATTAATATGCAAGTTGATAGGCTGATTGATATGCAGGCTGATTAATATGCAGGCAAATTGATATGCAAGTTGATTGGTTGATTGATATGTAAATTGAAAAGCTGGTTGATATACAAGTTGATTGATGTGCAAGCTGATTGGTTGCTTGATATGTAAGTTGAGTGGCTAATTGACATATGTGATATATAGTTGATTAATATGCAGGCTAATTGATATGCAAGATCAAAAGTTGATTGATGTGCAAGATCAAAAGATAATTGATATGCAAGTAGATAGGTTGATTGATATGCAGGTTGTCTGAATAATTGATGATCAGGCAAATTGATGTAAAAGTTGATTGGTTGATTAATGTTCAAGCTAAATTGATGCAAATTCGGAGAATGGTTGACAATAAAAGTAACTTTGTAGTATGACTAGAGTTATTATGCCAAAGAGAAAGAGTAACAAATAACACAAAGTGAAGAGGGGGCAATAATAGTAATTGATTAAAATTAAACTAAACTTAGAACAGAGCAAAATGCTGGTTGACAATATTGTAAGACTGATTACCGTATATGAAGTGGGACAAGAGTGCAAATACAACCAAGAAGTCCAACAGGAAACCTGAAAAGAAAAGAAGGAAGCAATTTTGAATATTTGCCATGAATATATATTAGCTTATGGCAATTCTCGAGCCCTATTGTTATGTTTACCATAGATTACGAATAAGTGATAAACTGAAGTATTACCGGACTTGTTGTTGAACAGCGATGTAATCATGTATTGTGTAACTGTTATTTTATTTTTTATGGCAATAAATTGTTAAATGGTGTTATATCAATTCTGAAACTGTTGAAATGCAACTGAAATTGTGGAAAATAGATTATCGTACCATGTTTTGAAAGAAATCGTAAATTACTTGGCAAAGTATTTTCTAGTAGCCTTTCTTGTGTTCAATTGTTAGACGGGCATAGAGGGCTTGGTTGATGTGATCAGAGGAACTGTCAATATCTCTTTTCACTGCCACATATTTGGGAAGTACTTTCACAATAAACACCCATGCTGTATTTTTGTTTCTACTGTAAATGCTTGATTTTAAAGAAGTTGAGCAACAGTTTGAATTATTGTGGAGTGCAAAAGTTCATTTCGAAATTCAATTAATTTTATCAGTTTACCCAAAATAAAGCACATTGATGGTTATTAGAAGGTCCAAATATTGTGGATGTCACATTTTTTTATTTGGTTCTATTTTTAGAAACTGAAAAAAACCCTTTATACCCCTTTAAAGAGGCATTATTGTGGGAAGGAGAAATAACCATGACACCAAATATTTAAAGCAGTGGGATGGGGCACATGTCAAAATTATCATTTTGTGATTTCTTGATTGATTTACAGCTCATTTTGTCAGTGCAGGTTTAGATAACAGTCAACCATGGCTTTTTTCTAGTTTGTGGCTTGCTGGATTATTTTCTGTTCCAATTTTTTCTTGCTGAATGTCAAGTGGACTGGCAATATGTTTTATTTAAGTCTTTGGTACGACTTAGGCAGAATTCGAAGCCTGACCTCCCAGCTGGTTGACAGCCTTAAAAAAGTGGAGTTTCCCAGGGATCTTTTCTTTTTTTTGTCTTTTCCCTGATCAAAATCCCTAAGGTCAAATCTGTGTCTTTGATATTTATTTGGGCTATTAGCAGCAATATAATTTGAATCAAATACGCAGTCCAGAAGGTCTACTAAATAAAGTTGATTGATTACACAAGCCACTGTAGGTATAGTGACACATGTGACACATTTAATATCTGGTATCCATTTACTGTCAGTTGACTCAGTTCTTTGGAAAAATTATCATACATATCATTTATCATTAAATATCATTTTTAGTTTATACCCTAGTCCCCAGATAATAGAAGCTGCCAGGGCAAAATACCTTTGGAGATAGTAGAAGGTGAATCATACAAGCCTGCAGGCAATGTTAAAAGCATAATTAAGATTCCCTAAGAGTAAGTATTCTGATTTTTCCAGGGATGTAATTTCAAAAAAATTAAATGTTTCTTTGGTGGACTGAATAACTATTTTGTATACAGTTTCAATGGTGAAACCATTAATTTTGCCAGTTCTATGTTTTTGAGGGCTATTTTAGTATTTTTTTTTTGGGTGGGGGGGGGGTGGGCTAAAAACACCATAGCCCCCATGGTTTTGCTACACAGGTATCGTCTATAATGATCTTCTCCCTTCCCCTTTTTCCTATTGCAAATCAGTGTTACCAAATGTACACCAAATTACTGTATTTGAAATACTGCATGATGATCAATCGGAAAACAACAATTATATGTGTCATTATTCATCACAGTACAAAGGTAATATTGAAGACCTGTCTACGTTTGGCATGATAAGCTATATTTCTCAAAAATGGTATTCAGATGCAAACAGTCGTTGACTCTTCAAAATTTTGTAAAACAGGGATATTTAGTTGGTGTTCTTGGTTTGAGTCTTTATTGGCACTTAAATAAAATTGAAACGTGTTGCATATTCTGAAAATACAGGCCCAAAATGTTGATCGAACCAATCAACATTATGAGAGGGGAAATACTCCATATGCCACCCTTAAGATGTTCACTGACATGTTCATTGGTTTACGATAACAGTTTTGAATAAAACTTTGACAAAAACAGAAGACTAATGCTTTCCTTCATTATTCCAATCAAGACTATATGATTGCTTTGGTATTCTAGTGTAATGATTAGGCTATTTTACTATGTACCATCATCATTATACCATAGCTATAAAGGGATCATGAAATTAATAAAATGAAAATTAACAACAAGTTTCCTTCATCAGTTCATTGAATTTCAGCAAGAAACATTGAATTTGATTTTTATTCATAATCAAGTGTATGTTTTGGGTCATGTAATTTTATACAATTTAGTTGAATAATGTCATAGAGGGGTATATGTGTTAACATTTCTTTACAGTGACCTGTATGTAATTTGGTGGAATCAACAATTAATTGTTGTCATTTTAAAGCTGATTATAGAAATTGTATGAGTACCAGATCTGAGTGGGCGGTTGAAAGGGCAAGGAAAAAATCTGAGAGGACAAATGACCCCCTCCCCCTGTAGCCCCACCACTGTATCTCACTATTTCCATGGATAAAGAAGTTGAGTCATGTCATCAGTACCCTGTGTGTGAAGCGTCTAGTTGCTATGTCGGAGGAGCTATATAATATTGCCTATATATATTATTAAGTGGATAATGGAAGGGATATAAGTTTTATTGGAGCTTGGTATTTAGTCATGTTTACCTTGTCTGTGGTTAAGTATCAAATTCATAATTTCACCATAAAATTCATGTTCAAATATTTATTTAGGTGATCTGACAAGCACAAAAGTTTATACAAACTTTCAAATAACCAAAGAAAGTAATACAAGTCTAAAGTCACCCAGATGCGGGTCAACTATTGGATTACAATAGCTAACTCCCAACCTTAATGTCCATCCATGCATGCATTCTATCACTCATCACTGCTGATAATAATCCAAGTGGAGACTGCTGCTTGACCTCTCAAGTACAAAAGTTGGCAAATTGTCCAAAAGCAAAGTTCAATGTTTGGATAAGGCATGAGGTATCTCACCAGTGGCAACACCAGCCTAAGTAAACTAGGAGTTGGGGGGGGGGGGGCAACCAGGAGACAAAATAGATTTTTGGGAGGTGTAAACAAACTAAACATGTATCAAATGGGGACAACTGTTAAATATCTAACCTTTGAAAAAATTGCAATTTGAAATTTTATTAGAGAAATTTTAATGAGTACCAGATCTGAGTGGGATTGGGGGGTGGGTTGAAACTTACGTTCACAGATTTGTATAATTGCCAGCTAAAATGTCAGGTTAAGTTTATAGATTTCGATAGACAGGTTTATTTTTTTCTACCGAAATCAGGTTTTGTGTTCCCCTAAACCTCGCCTGTATATGTATCTTCTTTTTGGTTCTTACATCATCAATGGTAATGAAGTCGCAGATTTAACAATAACAATGTTAAGATTGCATGATATGCTGCTACAGTAGATTTTTTTGGTGCCAATAACATTAGTCAGGTCATGGAGTCAAACATCCACATTTTAAAATTGTAATAACTGTGCAATTGAAAATAAGAATTTATTCGAATTTGACTTGATACCAAATGACCAGATGATTGATTATGATTATTTTTGGTTAGTTAACAGCTAAAGTCATAATTATAGAGCCACCCAAGGCCTTTTTATACCAGTTAGAGACACTGGATATATATGAATTTTGATAACTGATCGGATTGTTTGTTCAATTTATTGTTGAAAAAATTCAAGGGGGTGAGTTGGGGGATATGGCAAAATCAATAAACGTGGTCAGTAGATATGTCATGGTGTAGTAGATGATGCGTATTATGTTTACTTCTTATATCATGTATATTATGGCCCCTACAATCAAACATCAAAATATTATAAATTGCAAATTTGCTATGTAAAGTATTAAAGTTGCCTTATAAGTCCATAATTTAAATGGCAGAATTTTATGTTGTTGAATGATATGGTTTATGTTCATGAGAGAACCAGATCCTAGTCTGCCGCACAATGTGAAACATAGCCAGTTTGGTAACCATACAGTAGTTTATCTTAACATGGTTATTTTACAGAGACCACTGGTCTGAAGTAAAATGAACATGAGAGGTCTGCTTAAACTTTGGAATTTTAAGTGATGCAACATTTATATCATTGCCAATAACTGATATATTTGAGAATACATAATTGCTACTGACACATTTGTGTGGTTGTTTTGAAGATGAAATAAAAATATTAAGTTACAATATTGTTATCCCCATATTATTAATACTGTACTATAAACTTGCTAAGCTCCTTGAAATCCCAGATTAAATACTAATTGTCTTCATACAATATTTAGAAAAGATACAGAACTCAAAATAGTGCAGTGTGACATAAAACAGGTATAGTAGTCACTTGTTTGATAATTGTACAAACCTGCAGCTACACTACAACCTGAGTACAAGCCTGTATCCTTTGGATACATGTCTCCTGTGTGATTAGCCATAAACATTTTGAGACAAATGATATTAACTATCATGTTTGTTTTTTAATTAACTACTTGACTTTGAGTATGATACCGGTTACATCTCTGTGTTCCGACGTCTCTATGTTCCGACAATACAAAATAATTTTTGGACTATACTTTTTTTTACCAACATTTTTTCGGACCCAGTCTTTCGGATCGAACTTCTTTTGGACCAAAATTTTGTTTCACCAACATGTTTTCAGACCCAATTTTTTCAGACCAAAATTTTTTGGGACCAAAATATTTTTGTGGCAAAAATTTTTTCTTTCTACAATTTTTTTGGACCAACAATTTTTCGGAACATTTTTTACCTACCCACATTTTTCGCAGCAATTTTTTTTTGGACCAAATTGATTTCGGACCAACTTCTTTTTGGACTAACATGATTTCAGACCAAATTCTTTTGGGACCAAAATATTTTTGTGGCCAAAATTTTTTCTTTGTACAATTTTTTTGGACCAACAATTTTTCGGAACATTTTTTACCTAGCCACATTTTTCGCAGCAATTTTTTTTTCGGACCAAATTGATTTCGTTCCAAATTTTTTTGGACCGACATGATTTCGGACCAAATTTTTGAAAAAATATTGGTCCGAAGAAATGGGGGTCCAAAAAAATTTAGTCTCAAAAAAATTGGTCCCCAAAAATTTGGGTCACAAAACTACTTTTCTTGGTACAACTAAAGTCGTGGATAGCAAAAATTGCTCTGAATTTTTCTTTTTGTCGGGACATAGAGACGTCGGAACATAGAGACGTCGGAACATAGAGACATCAGAACATAGGGATGTCACCATGATAATAACCTACTTATACTAGTTATAAATTAAAGCTAAGAGTACTTTAGACTGAGTAGGCTGTTAACAAGTAATAACAATACTATAGCAATGTAATAGTACTTTACCAGCTGGATATTCTTCAAAGTTTGTTTTTTCACAAAAGTAAACTGATCAGTAATACATTTATCATATTAAATGCAAAACAAAGGTATTACCTTACTGCAGTGACGCTAAACAAGTTGAAGCATGAAGTTGAAAAAGTGGACTGTTCATTTTCCCGTGGACTGTACTGAAGGCGGTATTATCAGTCTGTGTCAGCAGAATAAATTCCTGAAAATGAAATTCAATTACGATTTCTTTCAACACTGATCAAAAAAGGCATAATCAATAGCTATAAGACTCAGTCTTACTAAGAGTAAGAAAGTAAAATTTAACAAAATGTATTCATGTTGAAAGAACTACCTGAATGCAGTGCGATGCCTAGGTGTTGCCGGGTATGGGAGGTGGATGTGCCCTCTCCAAAAACATTGTGCCCCCTCCCCCCCCCCCCCCAGATGAGATGTGGAGTGTTAAAAAAATATCCAAACCAAAAATTCTTAAACAAATTATTTAAAGTTGCAAAATATAGCACAATATTGCATCTAAGGACCCTTAATTTATCCAAAATTTATCCAAGCAAAATGGTTACTTGCTATTTTTTGTATAATTTTTTATCTGTCTTAATTAAAAACGTAATTCCAGACAGATTAATAACCCCAAAAAATAAGACAATTCTTGAACATAAAGTTACTCCAACTTCCAAAATATAGCACCAGATTGCATCTAGAACCCTTTATTTATAAAAAAAAATGCTCAAAGTGGAAGGATTAATTTCCATACTTTTTCTTTTATCTGTTTCAATTAAAAACGTAAATTTGAACAGAATAACCCAAAAATAATACAATTCTTGAATATAACTCATAATTAAACTTGAAGCCTAACCATATTCATTATGATAAAATAGCAAAAGAATTGTTTACGTGCTCCATGGAACAGTATGGTAGTTGCATACTTGTAGACTAACCTAGTACTTATATTACTAGTAAACTAGACTAGACAGTTCTAAAAGCTTGTAAATTGGTTGAATATACTGGCCCTGGCTCCTGCCAACACTGTATTACTAGAAATTACAAATTAATACTTGAACTGAAAGCCTAACTATTATTATGAACATTTTTTTGCTGTAGAACTAATAGTACTAGGCTAGCATACTTGACTAGCTGGATATACTTCAAAGTTTGTTTAGTCACAAATCCTGATTCCATTCCAAACTTATAAGTATCCAGTAATTAAATTTACATTAATTTAAATTTATATTAAATGCAAAACAAAGGTACATACCTTACTGCAGTGAAACGGAACAAGTTGAAGTTGAATTGAAGTATTAACAAAGTACTTGAAGAAGGCTGTCCTGTAGGCTGAAAGCTGTGTTATAAATGTAGTATTGTTGAGTGATCACCTGTTGTTCGATACCACTTTGTAAGTACTACTTACTAATTCCCAATCAGGTCACCCAGGGATTTGGTAGTAAGAACTCCCTGGTACTAGGGACACCAGCATCTTCTCAATCGACACAGACTCAAATTTAAAACCCAAGCACTCTATCACTAGACTCCCAATAATTTATGATAATAGTTTCTGCATTATACCCTATCAAAGGGTCAAAAGTCAGATATGGTACCTTTTAAGGGGGGGGGGGGGGGAGGGTAATATATATTGGCCTGTAGTATGGAACTTCATCAGAGGTGTAACAAGAGAAAATATTTTTATTGACCATGCTTATATGGGTATTGCAACTGTTATCAATGTTAGTAGTCTCATGCTATTTTAAAAATGTGCCCCTATTTGTTTCCCAACTTGTCCCAATACATCAGCCGTGTTGGACTTTGTCAACTAAAAAAGTAACATCAGTGGGCAGTTTTCTGTCAATTAATAAATTAACACAAGTGGGCATTGTTTGCCCATAAGTGACCTTAAATGACCTGACAGTTTTTATCAAAAATGTTCCCCTCGATGATGTGCACTCTATCATAAAATTGTTAAGTGCTCTATTGTACACACACACATATTATTGCTAAAAAGGTATTACAACTAACCTTTGGACCCTCATAACTTGAGAACCTGGTGTCCAATCGGAACAGGAGTTGGTTTCCTCTACATAGCACACAGAGCTCTATCTCATATCAAAATATTGACAAACTTCTTTTTCAAGATTTGTCCTTTTGACCTCATAGTAGGATATAGTTTGACACACTGATTCAAAAAAGCAACATGACAAGTCTGTACGACCATCCTAACCACATGTGCTTATTAAAACCAAACCAAACCTTTAACCTCTCATAACTTCGCACAGGAATGTCGCACAGGGGTCAACCCATGGACAATATTGATCAAAAGGTACCTGTCAGATCCGAACATGAAAATGAGCTTATTTTTCAAGATTTGTCCTTTGACCTCATAGTAGGATGTAGTTTGACACACTGATTCAAAAAAGCAACATGACAAGTCTGTACGACCATCCTAACCACATGTGCTTATTAAAACCAAACCAAACCTTTAACCTCTCATAACTTCGCA